>MU950724.1:0-10309 GCA_036418165.1 Cooperia oncophora
ACTCGAACCCGTGCTGCACCCTGAGAGGGAAGAGACTGCCCTGTGTGCGTAATGAATAGCGGCACCCTCGCTCCTCAAGCGTGAGGTGCAGGTTCGAACACTGCCTGAAGTTGAGGCTTTTGCCCATAGCAGCATTCTTATTATGACATTTTGGAGGCAAGACAGCAGCGTTAAACAGCAGTTTTCATAATAAAAGTTCTCCACGCTCTACCGATTAGTTGTTGTAGGTATATAATGGAGCGAATTGACATGGTTGCGGTCGGTGCAGAAGGTGTCATGGAAACCGGTGGCATTATCAACAAGGCAAGTTCATTTCTATATGTTGTGATATGTTTGTCTTGGCGAGAGTAACTGGTAGTTTACTATAAGTCGCTCGAACCAATAACTTTTTTGTCGCCATTTACCCCTTACAACTCCACTATTCGTCATTTACGTATAAATCTAAACGAAAGTGGTCCGGGACGGTATCTTTCGCCAAGAATGTGCCTTTCAGTGTATTCAAATTCTTTTGAACACGATTATTGCGTTGGTTTCAGCGAATAAGCCTAGCATTCCTCCCTCGTGCGCCACCACAAAAACAGGCCTGTTTTGTGCTGGCGCTGGTGGCGCCGACGCCAGGCGTTTCAGTGCTAAACGAATGTGATATTCATGTTCAAGGGGTAAAACTACTCTTGGGAACTGATTTCGATCAGAAACTTGCTCACATTTCATAGAGTAACCGAGATGTAAAGGGCAAATGGTGCAGTTTTTACGAGATGTAAACAAATGGTGCAGTATTTTTTTACAGTGGGTTTTCAAAACTTTAAACTACATTTTGCAGATTGGAACTCTTAACATTGCAATCATAGCGAAAACAATGAATAAGGCATTCTTCGTGATGGCTGAGAGTATCAAATTTGTTAAGGAGTACCCTCTCAATCAAGCAGACATTCCCGAAGAATTTAAGGTAGTTTATGAATTGGCTTGTTTCGGCTTGGTGGGGTCATTTTGCCAGCTCACATCGATCACTGCCGATGCCTCCTGTGGAGACTTGTAAGTTCCTGTATAGCTCTGCAATAGCAAGGGCTCCCTTCACACCTAACAAAGGCGCACAGATGTCATCATGGTGTGACGTGGAACCTCGCAGGAACTAGCAAAAGGAACTAACCAAGAGAAGGATATTTGGTTGAAGTGGCCGTTCGAGATGAGATGTATACCATCTGATGTTTTTGGAAGCTGATTACAAATCTGCATTCCATATCTGCTAAACGATTCTCTGAGCAGAGTTACTGAGCAGAGTTGTGCAGGTTTTTGACCTGGTCACCCCTATTTTCATCATGTATGTAAGGCACAAGAAAACCCCAAAATTCGCACAATTCGAAACTAAAGGTTGTCTAGGGCATCAAGAGTAGCACTACAATCATTTCTCATGGGAATATCGTGTTCGCATTCCGGGTCGCCGTCTATTTGAGCGACTGTGACGCTAGAGAGGACGAAGGTGTGCAGGAGCCCGTAGCGCACGACGCAAGCGTTTTTGCGCTGAATGAGTGTGATATTCGTGTTCTGGGGATCAAATTAGCCATAGGGGCAAGTTTTTAGCAAAGTCTGAGATTTTGACCAAAATTCGAAACAGTGGGGTAACCATGGGCAATACATCCCTTAAGGCCGCTGGCACTATCCTCGACTAGAATCCCAGTGGGTATTGGAGTATTTTCGCTAAATTTCAAACCTCATTGGTAACAGACGGTCCTGATCACAAGTATGACAATCACTTTTGGCGGCCGTGCCATTTGGCGCCAGTTTGGCGACACAGCATAACGTAACGAATGATGGCACCGGAACGGAACGAATGACGGCATTCAGAGGTGTCCCTCAAACTCTTCAGAATGGCCCCATTCCTTCAGAAGTAACATTTTTCGGCAAGATTAGGTCTCCTGGCTACGTAAGAATGGTTTTAAAAACTGCAGGGAACATGTTCAAAAAATGCAAAACAATACTCTAGCCAAGGATTTGAACCATTAACATGCAAACATGAGAGCGATCACTTATCCACTAGGCCATAGCAACACTTGTTGCTCAATCACGCATCGTTTGTATACTTGTTGAGCATTGGCCGGGTTGAACCCTACAGTCCTAGTGGTCAGCCCTACAAACCTCCATAACTTTGTTCGGAGAATCGTTTAGCAGATTTGGAAAGCAGATTAGAAATCGCTGTCCAAAGAAGCGTCGGTCGTTATGTATTAGGTCATCCCATTCAAACGTGCCGCTGGTTTTATTTGAATAAAACGACAAGGAATAGATAAAAAAGTAATATTTTAGCCTTAGGTCAAATAAATCCTCCCTTCACCAATGACCCGCTCCCAGTGTTTTCAACAAGTGTGGGTAAGTTGCTGTTGATGCCAGTTTCGGCAAATGACAAAGCATTGTAGCGTTTGCCGTCAGAGAGTACCCTCGACTAACCTTATCAGTTGGAATCGAACGGCTTGATGTTGAGCGAATGGGGCGATTGAACCCAGGTCTCAGTATTGTTTGTGTCCCAGCACTGCCCTACAATACAGTTACTCGGGGTCTGGCACTATGACGAGCAACGGTGGCCTTCTTGTAATTTGTGTGGTATCATCCATTTGTCGACTCTGATTGCCGAGGAACAGGCAATATACAGGGGGGGGGGGCCAAAAAAAGTCATTTTGCCTCCATGACTTTCAAGGCGCTATAAGTTACACTTTATTAAATTTTTATCGGACATTTTTACTACCATATTAAAGAGCACATTAAATACTATAATGATACTCCGCCACACCTTTCTGGAGGAGGGCGGCTAATCAGAGAGATTCGGTCCGTGCGAAAGTGGTGGGTACCCGCGGAGTTGAGGAGCGAGATTCGGATTTCTCCGCCACTGTAACCAGCCCCCCTGTGAGCTCACGCCGGACTAGGTAATATGAATCGGTTCAGGTCAGCGAACATACTTGCAATATTGACATCGTCACAGGTACGAAGCGCCGCGTATCGACCCCAATTTCATCGAAGTAGGCGGCGAGTTTTTCCAGCAAACCCTGTCGATTCCCATGTAGGTGGCACAAAGCCAAAAACGCTGTAGCAGCACAAGGTCCCGCAAGTAAGATGGCAGCGATGCGCACATGTAGAGGAATATCCTTCCTCGAAGTTACTTGATGTAGACGCGCCCGCGCTCACCTTGCAATCGGGTGCTACAAAGAAAATATCGTCTATGCCCCATTCAAAGGTACGGCCGCGTCGCACAACCAATCGAATCTCAGGAGCCGCGCCTTGGTGAATGGCGGTTGGGAGATGATGTCCTGGCCCGGTAGCGGAACGTTGGCCGAGCTGCTCGATTGTTTGGGTCATTGGCAGTCAAGAGTACTTGTCTCCAAGGTAGGTCTATCCCCATCGGTGGAATTCCATTCAAGAAGTTCCGCAGCTGTTTGGAGGCCACGTGAATTCCAAAGGCGTTCTCCACTCAGGCCGCGACTGGAGATGACTTCATATTTTGGTGTACATGAAGGTGAATGGCGGCAGCCGGCTCCTGCTTATAGAGGAAGATCTTGGGTATCTTCCGCCCTGGTACTGCGATTATCCACTTCCTTAGCTGTCCCTGGGCTGCGAAAAGCTATCGCATGCATATGTGACTCGGCGGGAATGTACTTTTTTTGGCCCTACCTGTACGACCGGACAGCGGGGCGATTTTATATCTAAGTATAGAGGCCGCCTAGAAAGTCAGCTAGTGGGGGAATCCGTTATCGCTTAGGATGAATGCATCCACTGCACCCGACGGTAATTGCTCATGTGTAGAATTTGGGCGGCTTCATCATCTGTATTGCTAGCCAAAATATGACGATTGTGAGTTTCGGCTTGGACGTCAAGACCACTGACCTATTTCAATCTAAGTCAGGGTGGCCGTTTTTCAACCCCGTCCAAATTCCAATCTTTCAGCCGTCGCTCCATCACACCCCTCTTCCCTCCCCACCCACTCCCTCCTTTCCGCACCTTCCCTGCCCCCCCGCTTTCTTTTTTTTTTTTTTTTTTTTTTTTTCCCCCCAGTTGTGAGTGCATGACATCATGCTGTTAGAATGACATTACTGCGCATAGAGCTAAGAGAATCAGTACTGCGTTCGTGCTTCTGTAAGTAAAAGCTGAGATACTAGGTACCTACTGGGCCAGCACCCATTGAACCATCCCATCATGTTATCGCATAACTGACAGTACAGTTAATTGCAGCAGGGATGTCAGTCTCGCGGGGAAACTCGACAAAGGTCCAGGCTCTGTGATCAGATATTCAGTGCCTGACTTCATCCATCCTTTTTCCTTATAGATTAGCATAATGGGACCATCCAGAACAACAAGTTTTTTTTTCCTCTCTTCCTTCTTCGGGCTCCTGAACCAGACTTTCACCTTGTACTTCAAGAACATCATTATACACAACTACTGGTCCGGTGCCACTCGAATTGAGGCAGGCGCCCTTTTCCCTAGTTATACACCTGTTTGAAAAACGGCGGCGCCGATTTTCACAAGACACTCGTGCTTCTGTCTCAATTTCTGGAGATACATTCTTCTGGCTAGGTCGTTGTCCAGTACAATATTCAGCAGGATACACGGCGTAAGAATACCTAGCTCCAAATGTGTATAGTAGCCCGTGCTCTACGCCGCCATATTGCTTTTTCTGCCATTCCCTATATGTAGCGGCAGCGTTTGAATGGATGACCTAATATCTGCATTTTCAAATAAACGCCTTGCGGACCTATCGTTATGTATCTCATTCAAATGGCCACTTAAACCTACCATCCTTTCCTGGTAAGTGAAGCGCAGAATGCCCCTTCTTAACCAAACAGCGCCAATGAAGTCCTTGAGTAATCCACTTCCATGCTCACTGCTTTAGTATCGTACTTCTGTGTTGGAAAGCAGAGACCTTAGCGTGGAACATCCGATGGTTGACTACACTTCCCCTCAGGTTAGTTTCTTGCTATACTTCATTCATAACTTGCGACACCGGAGATCAGAGCACTGAAGATCCGGTAATCCCGTGAAGGATTTTAAATACGTATCGATTGACCAATCGAGGCGTCTCCGTGTGTTCATACTTCGCGTCAGCGTTGGAGCTCGCGCCAGCGTAAACGAAGGAAAGTATAGGTAGATTTAGCTTATTGAGTGTAGAACTATTTGTTGGAAACCTGGAGTACGATTAAAACGTTGACGCGAAGTATGAACGCACCTCAACCTCGTGGATTTTCAGTTCCATGATTCTACGATTCGCTAGTGCCGCAAGGTATGAACGCGACGTTAACCAGGAATTTTTACTCATGTTTTTCTTGTTAAAAAGATCTGTATTTCAGTACATCAACCTGTTGTTTACGGATCTTGGCATATTGACGCCAGCAGCAGTTGGGGAGGAACTGATCAAGTTGTACACATGATTTCAGGTTTTGTAGGGCAATTTCACCAGCTGGTATCGCCAGTTACCCGTTGTTCTCTGTTGGGTATTTTTATGTGTTTTAGTTGTAATAAAGATGAATTATGAATTGTTTGCGGTGTAGTGTGAGATGTAAAAAGAGATCATCTGAAGTATGAACACAATTTTATATTGGCAAAATGAAAATAAACCCTCGATAGATATTGTTGGGTTTATTCGTGGGCCGTTGTTTCTTGGGCTTGACGATAGGTACCATTTATGATTGCGAGCTGCATCAGTTGACAGCGTTTATAGTCGTCGTGAGCTGGCGTCAGAAGATGGCGTACACTTTCCACACCCTGTCGAAGTTTTTGCTGACACCTGAAATCGGTACCATTACCGAGCAGTGTGTTTTGCAGATTATAGTGCTTTCTAGTTGGACAGAGATTGTAGAACAGCGCTCGAATCCTTGTGGGTTTTTTGCTTCTTCAAAAAGTTGACAGAACTAGTGTATCAAAGTGAGGTAAAGTTTTAATCGGCGCTGTGTGCCTTGAAGAGGGGTCACTCCAGCTCAGTTAGCAATTTTATTTATGCTTGCCTTCAAGCTCTCAGTGATATAGCGTGACAAGTTCTTATATGGATTGTGTCGCGTTCATACTTCCTGATCGCTATATTGTCGGCAGAAGTCCGTGGTAGTATTGGGCGTCTGGGGAAAAGGGGTTGTGCGTACTTGGCCGTTCGTGCCAATAGATCTTTGGCGAGTAAGATTGTTCGACTAATTTCTTCCGGTTGCTGACTTTTCTCGGCTTTCTCTATCCAGAAAGTTCATTCCGATCGCTGACTTTTCTGGGTTTTCCTGTCCATGCTCACTACCCCCCTCCCCCTACCCCGCCCCTTCTTTGCGACGCCGCAGTACTACTCTACATTTATTATTGGGCGGTACTCATCTGATTAGCTGCATGACACCTCCGCCTAACCGTGTGACATTAGTTTTTTAGGGGAAAAAAACTGGAAAATTGGGAAAAGTGGTGGGAAGTCGGGAAAACATAGGGAGGCGGAGGATGGCGTACCGGTGTGGAACCGGGAACTTTAGGGGAGGGGGCGCTTGTACTGAGATTGTCATCTCGTAGATCACTATGCTGTATCCTGTTCGTGATCGATGGCGTTCGAATTGGTGCACCACGACCACGAGCAGAGCGCACACCACAGACGGCATTTGTGATGCACCAAATCTTTTTTTTTTCGTTTTTTCCTTCACGTTCACCCGCACGGTCTCCATTAACTGTAACTTTCCTACTGGCGCTTATTTGATGATAGAATTAGTGTAAACTGTTGTATTTCGTCTTTGCATTCTTTTGCAACTGACTGATTCAGAAATCCTGGAAGTCATCTTCTAGCGCTGTTCTGTATTCGTTATACCAATTCTTTCTGTAAGTTGACACCAAGTAAAACGGGTACAATAGCTCTTTTCATTTGGAATGTAATGGAAGGCCAGGGCCGTTGCGAAAGCGCGTCAACCGTCTTACGCTAGTGAAAGCGCCCGCGTGCGCGGTCATGCGTATTGCCAAGCAATACGGGTATGTGACAAGAGGATCGTAATTCACAGCTGCGCTGGAGGGCGTCGGCGTGCGACGTCTCGCGCCAGCGAAATGACGATGGTTCCAGGTGGCGAACAACCAAGCCAATTCATAACGAGAATAGCTCATGAATGTCATTCACGATGTACGGGGTTTCACATGAAAGGTCGGCAGTGCTTCAATCGACAGGTTAACTCGAGTTAAGAAAACGCCGCGAACATCACCTCGCGCGGCGGAGCGACAGATACGATTCTCTTGCACGTCTCCCCAAGCAGCTGCCCGAATCGCTAAGTATGAAGCGCTTTCGCCATCGTCGATGGCTGAACATCGAGCAAAGAGAGTGACCGCTGCGTCTGTAAAAAAAGCTCACAGTTCGCGTCCTCACCTTCAAATTTCGTTGTTTGTTCAGTTGTACAAATATAAGGGTACTCAAAGAGGTTACCGTCACACTCGATGTCTATGCTGTCCCTCATGCTTGGTACAGCTGTCGGATCAGAGCGCACCTTCACGCTGTGGATGATTTTTGCTCAGTATGAGCTGCGACCTCCCTTCCCCCCTCCTCCCTTCCTTCAACTTTATCCCTCGGTACCACCCCCTTGACAAACTGCCCTCCCTTTCACCAGCTTTCTCCGGTTTTCTCCGTCTAGTGGGAAGAGGTGGGCACCTGCGCGCCAACTAGGTGGTACAGCGCGCTGTCTTTGGAGGCATCTCGTGATTATCGTGAAGATGTGCTTTCTCCTGTATAAGGTGCATAGGTCTGCAGCCGCATTGACTGTACAGCTTTCATCAAAGATGTCATGGCGCTTATGGCACGCCTGAGGCTCTGCACTGACTCTCTGAACGCCCATATGCGCAATTGCTATTTGCATATGGTGCTGCGTTCTCGCGCATCTCTGCGCTCTTTCGCCTTCAGTCGTCTGGGTTCTCATCCACGCGCATAGTGTTTCTTCGCTACGTACACTGCTCCGAATCAAATATCAAAGGATTATCTCATTTAGGGCCTCTTCTACGGTTTCTTCTGTGTTGTTGTTGACTCTCTCACTGAACAGTACTAGGGGATAGAATATTGTGCCCAGGTTTCATCACTCTGATTGGCTATGCGCGAGCTAGATTTCCGCCCGTAGTTGAAGCGGGCAAGCGACAACAGTTGTTGGAAAGGCTTTGCTGGAAAGCCGTGCTAAACCGAGGCCCCTCCTCCCCTTTCCGTGGAATGCCCTAGCGTCCGTACCGAAAAAGAGTGTAGCTCTAACAATATTCAAACGAACACAATATGGTTGTGATCGACTGCAGTGACAAGCACGTGTAGAGGCTCTTCAAGGTGATCCCATCCTGGCTGACCGCGAAGCCGTTGTTCTTTTCGAGGATCCTGAAAATTGTATAGTATACTGGTTGGCAGTTGTGGTTTGTCCCCGTAATAACGACCTTTACACTTCCTCTTCCTCGAATCAAAATATGACAGCCCCAGACATATCCAAAATTGTTTGACACTCATTCCGTGTATCTATACGTCCGATGAAAAATTGCACTTGAACTGAAATTATTTTTATATAACTATTGTAACTGGATTAAAAGCTTCAGGGCGGATCGCAAATTGGGCGCGGCCTCATCAGAAGCTGGTTTTCAAAAAAGACTTCCTAAATATTTACCCTTATAATTCTTCGCCCATGAATCTTGGAATACAAAACTTTTTCGGTGGGAGTGGGTATGCGCAGTGCTGATTGTGCTCTTCCGTCTCAAAGCCTTAATGCTAGTATGGTTTTAGTCAAACAAATTTGAAAATGGTTTGAATCCGCAAGCGTTAGTGTTAAGAGCCTATTCACGGGGATCGGAATTCTATTCAGTTGCCTCTCGATTACCCGCTTTTTGAATGTAATTCAGGAATTCGAGAAGTAACAGCACTCGCGCGAGGTGTAGGCCTCGTAACTTCCGAGCACGTGTTGGCCTTGCGCAAACAAGGTAATGGGCCGCGAGTAATAATATCTTCTATTCTCAGACAGCCGGCAATTAGCACCAAGTACTGCTTCTGTCACGTAGAGCCTGGCCACTAAGACACTGCGGCTATCACTCTATGTATAGCCCCCCCACCACTAATGGCTCACTCTGACTCAGTTAACATCGCTGTACAGCCGCCGGGGAGTGTCTGTTGTCTCTCTCGTCTTCCTTTTCTCTCATCCTTTGTCTGTTCTCTCGAACGCTCTCTCTGTATCTCTTTGCCTCCCGCTTCTCGTCCAATGCTGAAAACCGGTTGCAGATAGGAAATTTTCTGTACTCTAATTCTGACACTTGTTCCATCGATTGCACTATTTTATCTGGGCTTTCTAGAATTCTGTAATGGACTACTCCCGAAATTTTTCATCGATTAGGACAACTTACCATGGGTGCTGATGAATGTTTTGAATTTGTGATACAGTTAAGGGCTCGATTCATATTCTCAATGAGTGTTTGTGAGAGTTCCTGCGGATCAACAGCTGGCGTAGACGATGACGTGATCTTGGCGTCTTTCTGAACGTTTGTCGTGGAGATCGATTGTGGAGCTGTGCAAGCTGGATTCACCAGCCGATATACACGTAGAATCTCTTCCATTAATAGCATCTGAAATGAGATATGAATGTGAAGGCTACAGAGGATACTATGGTTGTTCTCAGTTGTCCGACTTCTTAATATGGTGTGGGGGCCATACTCGCCGAGCGACTGCCGGCTGTCATTTGAAAACCAGGAGACAGTGTATAGTTGAGATTTCTGCAAATAGTAGGACGTGCGAAGGGGCGTGAGTTGGATCGCAGCCAGAACTATTCTTCCCGCTAATTGTTGCAGACTCAGGATAGCATTATTAATGGAAGAACCGCCTTGACAACGCTCCAATTGCGCCCACTCACACGCCCTATCGTTTGCAGAGATCACGATCGTATGATCACTCCTGGGGAGTTCAAATGCCCTTTCCCTAGTCAGAGTGGCGCAGCGATACGTTCGTTGGCATACCTTAGAATGAGGCAGAAATCCAGGGTCTGCTTGCTGTACCATTGATATTTGATGTGCTTCACTCATCAGTTCGGACAGTAGCCTCGACCGGAAATAAAAATTATAACGTCCTGTGTCAGTCATTCCGGAGAGCGAGTAGACTAGTAGAGTTGCAGTAGTCATGTCTCGTCAGGTGATTTTCGATTTGAGAAAAAGTTTCATAGCGAACATATCCCGCGATGGTCCGGTAGGTGGAAGGTCACAACCATGATGCCTTCCTCATTGGTGCACCTCTGGTTCCAGTAGAGGAATGTACCAATGAGGAAGGCTCAGTGGTTGTAAATTCAACATCTTTCGCTGCTCGTCTGTTTATCGCGTAACGTGTCCCTAATCG
>MU950736.1:0-11542 GCA_036418165.1 Cooperia oncophora
CAAGCGTACGGCAGCAAAACATTCTTGCAGCATTCGGAGCACCTTACGAGTTTTTCCTTACTTTATGCATGTGACAGATTCTGAACTACTGCTCTCCAAGCTCATTGATGCTACGAGATTAACACTTTAAAATTACATTTTCAGACAATGGCAGAACTGCGTGCATCGTACGCTAGTGTAACAGCTCGCACATCAAGCCTTCACGATGCCTGCGACCGAGCGTTAGCGTACCAAACAGCACTGGCAGCAGGGGCCGAGCAGATTCGTACAAATTTGCATTTTTTCAAGCAGGCCGATATCATTATGAAGGTATGAGCAAGTTTAGCCACCCATTCTTTACTGGCTGCATAGTAGCTGCTGTTTGCAGAAGCTGAACAATACAACAAAAATTTCCGTAACTGGTCAAATGTTCACTGGTATTCTTGCCACGATTGACGAATGCCTGACATTTCTCCGTCAGCATCCAGAGTACAAGGAATCCGCTGCCTACATCGTAAAATACGAGCAGTGTCTCAGCAGGTTGGTGTCTTTTAGTTGAGGTCTAGCTTGAATGAGTAACTCCTCCACTTCCTTCTCTTTTCTGTTACAGAAGTATGGTTTCTGTTGTGTATTACAGTCTCCAGCTGAACTTTACAAGTTTCAATACTTTACTATGATGAATCACTTCGCACTGTTACAGTTACAGTGTATTACTGTAAAGTTATTTAGTTTAGAAATTCGTGCTTCCTAGCGAAACCTTTCTGCCGCTCCACTGATTATGAGACAACAGCTCACCACGTAATCGCTGGGTGGCCCAGTTAGTCAGCCCCCGAGACCCCTACTCGACACAGAAGGCCAAATGTGTGATTAATTGCGACAGAAGTCACTCTCTCTTCATTCATGATGATTTTTGGAGAGCCAGTTGTATATGGAACTTCTGAAGCGTTCTGTATCTCCCTTCGATAGTTTGGAGTTCTAAATCCAAAAAACCTCTAAGGTTTTCTCAATTTTGGGATTCTTAGGCTTCGACTGAGACACAATCCTCTTCACTGCGAACCCACCCTGAACGAAGATAACTTCCTTGAGCGTTACTTCTTCTTCTCCCTAGCGTTAGTCCCGCGCCGTCGCAGGGTCCGCTGTTCTTGTTAGACGTCGCCACTTGTTCCGATCCACTGCATCTTCTGCCGTGGCTTTCACTTCAGTGAGGTCCTTCTTGATGACGTCCCTCCATCTTTCCTTTCTTCAGCGTTACTATAGAAGTTTATTTGTGAAGTCATACCTCAGTGTAGAACTTTCCTCTTCCAGGGCTATGACATGGATCCGTGTCGGAGTGATGGCGGATATCGAAGCTTCCGTAAATGATGTCAGGGATCGGCAGTCGCAATTACAGGTATTAATTCTAATACTGAGCGTACTTAAAATAGGTCCAGAGGCAGATTTTTAGCATTGTATTAAAGTGTCCAGATATGTCCGAGGCTGCGTTCGTAAATTTCCAGCGTTTTGAGTGTCTTGTGCGAAGATAGCATAGATATAGATCTAACGTTTTTGGCAAAACGCCCACCTTTCGAGTATTTTGAACACTTGTACTATCCTTTTCGCCCAAGACGCTCGAAGCGCCGACGAAATGTATGAACGCCACCTAAACACCCATGGTGAAACGTTGGAAAGAAAATAACCTGTTCTCTTTCTTATGATATAATCTGTTTTTCATATGCTCGGGCTTGTTCCTATTGATGTGAATCGACTGCAGTTGCTGTGCTTACTATTCAGTTCGACATAGACTACTATGTCAGTTCATTTCTCACGGAATATTTAGGTAGACTACGCCAAGTTAGGTCGAGGAGGGGCTGACGATGATACATTCGCCTTACTATATGGCGTGTTCGCTACCCGGGCGAATTCGGTGAAGTGAGTTTTCATACGTTTTTATGTTTATTTTTTAGTCAGCTGCAGAGCGGCTTTCTTCTACGAGCTCGCAGATTAGAATGCGTTCACACTTTGCGTCAGCGTTTCGAGCAAATGGGAGCATTTTGAGCGCCGAGAAACGCTGGATCGATATTACACTTTCCTAGTTGCTGGAAACGCTGGTACACGCTCAAAACGCTGGTTCTATCTTTCCGCCTAAGTCGGTCAAAACGCCATGACGTGTGCACAGCGAATTCTTAAAAAGCTGAATGGCAGCAGTAGAAGACACTCTTAGCTTTCATAACTTTAATTTTTAATTTTTTAGGGCTGCGCTCTCAGTTGCTGAGCAAAGATTCGCACAGGTTCCGGAGCTCCAAGCGATGTTGGCTGAATGTCAACAGGCATATTTCAATACTAGGCAGCAGCTTTTGACGCCAATCATTCAGGCTACTCTTGCTCATATGTCTTCAACGGTCTTTCCTCATTCTACAAATTAACTTCTCATTTGAAAACGGTTTTGGTTGCATGCTTTGTTCCGTCTGCTTCAAAATGAGTTTTTTTTTTTTCTCGAGATCAATTTCGAGATCTGTTTAGTACATATGCTGATTCGTCATGTGCCTTGACAAGGAACAGTTGCGCATTCATTTTGGGTCTATGCGATGATGAGTTTCGACTTTATCGTCAGTTCTTCTCAACGGGACAGGTGTCGGACGGTCCTCCATCGCGTTTCAGTCGACGGCACAGGTTTGTATCATGAAGCTCCCGCTAATGCACTCCGCAGAGTTTTGTTCGTTTCAGCCCTACCCCTTCGGTGGCATCAGCTCGTACGCAACATTCCGATACTCCACATCCATTTGAAGAGTTTATAGAGGCCATTTGCCGATTGCTGTATGATATGTTGCGCCCAATTGTGATTCACAATCCTCATTTGGAGACATTGGCCGAGTTGTGCTCTATTCTTAAAGTAATTATCGGCAACATCACGGTTATAGAGCAGTCTGCGGCGGTCGAAAGGGCGTGTCAGGCAGTATGACTGTGCCACTGCGTCAAATCCGTTCTCTGCCAGTTGTTGAAGGGGTATGCGGCAACAACTGGTTGAAAACGACTGATTTGTTATGGTCTTATGCCTTCTTCGTTTCACTAGCTGGTGAGAGTGTTTGGCAGCGCCCCAAAAATACGTCTTGCCTGACAGGCCCCTTCGTCCGCAATGAACTTGATCATAACTTGACTTCAATCTGCGATTACTCAGTACTAATATGTTCCTTTCCTCAGGTTGAAATGATTGAAGAAAGGTGTTCCGTACTTCCACTGATTGTCGCTGAAGAATGCATCTCGTTTGATCCACGAGCGGGTTTTGTGCATGTCATTGGTGAACTTGTTGGGGATGTCGAGGAAAGGATTATTCACAGGTTGGTAATCATTCCTCGTTTAAACTTCAACTTCCACTTTTTTTACCTCCCCCTGTTACGTGAGCATTTTGCATCGTTCCACCACAGATTGGATTGTCTTGGTTGGAAAATTTTCGCTTCATTTCCGTGGTTCTGAATCTACTTTTATGAAACTTAAGAATATTTAGTAGTGTCCAACTTCTCTCTTCGTAAAACCTCGGCATTGTTGTTACGTTGAATAAGTACTTCTGTGCACACGAGGTTGTTAGGTGGAACTTTATTATGGCCTGACGTTTCGACTAGATCGTCTTCATCAGAGGCCTAAACGTGGCTCATGATTCAAATTCGCTCTCTCTACACCGCCAAAGATCTCCTCTTCCCTAACGTTTCTGACAGACTACTGAGAAAACCCCGAAAATCCCGAATGAGGGAAAGACTCACCCAGTCCACCACAGCGAGAGCGGATGTAGCCGCTCAGTTAGTTGTTAGTACAATGAGTGGGACTTACTGTGCCAATCTTGTATAGTGATTATAGTCAGATATGGCACGTCCCACCGCTCACATTAGTAGCTCGCAGTGCGGCACAAATGGCAAGCGTTAGAGGCAAGACAAGCGTTAGAGGCATTCTGAATTTCTGCAAGAAATCCTAGAATGAACAACCGCAATGAGTGTTTTTGTCAGCTTAACTATAATGACCTCTTGCCATTTGTGCCGCACTGCGAGCTACTAATGTGAGCGGTGGGACGTGCCATATCTGACTATAATCACTATACAAGATCGGCACAGTAAGTTCCACTCATTGTACTAACAACTAACTGAGCGGCTACATCCGCTCTCGCTGTGGTGGACTGGGTGAGTCTTTCCCTCATTCGGGATTTTCGGGGTTTTCTCAGTAGTCTGTCAGAAACGTTAGGGAAGAGGAGATCTTTGGCGGTGTAGAGAGAGCGAATTTGAATCATGAGCCACGTTTAGGCCTCTGATGAAGACGATCTAGTCGAAACGTCAGGCCATAATAAAGTTCCACCTAACAACCTCGTGTGCACAGAAGTACTTATTAATTAAGAATATTTGTTCTGAGACGCGCTGTAATGCTTGCCTTTCAAGTGCAGATAATTCCCATGTGTTAGATGGTTGGCAATACAGATTGTAGAAGTGTGCCACTTTTAAACTCGTAGCAGTGAAGCTGGAAGGACGTTATGTCCGGATTTGCTTCATTTATTCCTCTCGGTACCTCTGACATGCGGCATGCCGTTATGTGGCCATGTAGGGCCTTGTCCTGCTGGTGGGATGAAACCTGTTTTCTTATGCTACTTCCACACATTTTGCTAACTCTTGGTACACCCCCCCCCCCCCGCCCACTCCCCCTTCTCGAGCCCCAACTACCATCGTCTTAAATTCTCCCCCTTTCACCACCTTTTTCCTAAGAAAGGTGGTAAAAGGGGGAGAATTTTCTTCTTCTAAGTTTCTAATGAATTCCCAGTCTCTCCCCGGAAAAAAAAACTGTCATTGAGATATAGCACAGAAAAACGACAAAACTTAACAATTGCGAACAGTCGACGGCGAATACGATCCGGATGAACAGTTTTTCTTGAATCGGAAATCCGTTGCACCACTATCTGTTGCGTAATCTCATGGCTTTATTACAGGGCTGCTTTGTATGGTCAGACTGATATTGCTGGCTACAAGCCAGCTGCAGGGGATTTGGCCTATCCAGAGAAGTTAGAAATGATGAAAAGTATTGAGTTAGCCAATAAGAAGGAAGAAGATGAAAAGGCTGAGAAGGAAGAGGCGGATGGTGGCGGTAAGTATTTCTTGAATATTTGTTCTGAAAATTATTTTTATACAAATATCAGCACGCTTTTTCGAAATTTTGTACAATGTGGCATATTATTAGATGAATGGTATGTCTAACTTTCCCACAATTTTTGTGAAATTTCGCAGTGAAGTGTTCCCAATGCCGATTCTAGACTTATTGTATATTAACTTTACAAAGATTCAATGAACAATTGTTCAGGCAACGTGGCAAGGACTCGTCAATCAGTGCGACCAGTCGCTGGCACAATTATCCGCCGTGGATCTTCACTGCCTTTGGTATCCAACTGTACGGCGAACCGTGATGTGCCTTGCAAAATTGTACAGATGTCTCGATGTATGTTTTGCTTTCATTTCACAACTCAAAATTTCGTATTTCCTTTCAATTTTTTGTATTACAAAATTAATTTCCATGACTGAGAACTGAGGAACGCTCGCGTCGTTTCAGGTATAGCCGTTTTTCAATCGCTTGCTCGTGATCTATTGTCCATGTGCACTGAGTCGCTAGAAGCAGCTGCTCTACACATTGCTGCATCACCATCGAAAAAGGTGAGCATTTTGAGCCTGGTTCGTTGTTTTGTGATCAGGACGCCGGTTTGTTTCTGCGCACGTATGAAGCGTGACTGTGATTGTCAAGGTTCGGCACATTGACGGCTTCTTTTACAGGACAGCTTTCATGTGTTTTTCGGCAAATCAGACCTCCCGTGTATCACACTCCACGTCACTAGTGGAGATTTAGCTCAGACGCTTAGAGTGCATTCATACTTTGTGGCTGATCGCTCCCATCAGTTCGCTGGAATCACGCTGTATCACGCGCGCGGTCCGTGGGTCAGATCCCGGATTAGCTCTCGCCTGAGCCAACCAAGCTTTCCACAGGACTATGACTGGTGCTTGCGTCTATGGAGAATGAGACACCGATTTTTCTTCATCGGCTGGTCTCGCCGTGTCGCATTCAACAAACGTACTAGGTTCCGAATAGAAGTAGAAGGCTTTTCGCATCTCAAGAAGGGATTAATCAACAGGTGGAGATTTTATCTTTTATCCTCTTATTTATGCTCGTTAACGCTCGTTGTTTTCTCCGAAAAGTCCTCATTGCAATCAAGTTGTGGGGACTGATGTAACCTCCTGATCACTGGTCGGTGAACATGGAGTTTTTGTTGGTAACAGATTCTCTTTTACGGCATACTCCAAGCACCTGTGACCTTTTGATAGTTCTTTCCTCAATCACCTGTACTACTGAGAGTTGCTCTGATGGGCATCACAACGTCTCCGTTCGTCCCTACAACGTGTCGAAAGGGTTCTCTGTGCTCGTGGAAGGAACACGTTGAACATCACACCATTCGTACAGAGTATGTAAGAAGATATCTGGCTATTGCATTTTTGGTCGTCCAGGTGTTCGTTTGACATCAATCGGTAATGGCTTTAGCCCAGGGATCATCCTCGAATCGAGCGACCTGTCTGTCCCATCAGATTTCTGGAAGTTTGCGAATGTGGCTCTGTCCCTGATCTTTCCATCATCGAGGAATAGTGATTACTCGGGATTCCCTCTACCTTTACTTGTAGCTGAATTCTGCGGAAATAGCTCGTTGGACTGACTCGCGTGCAACAGTCCAGCAAGTTTTCTTGTGAACTTTAAACTGAAGTAATGGGATGCTAATAGTCGCATAATTGTTTCCATGGTGAAACGATGATCTCTTTTCAGACTGGTCATACGAAGAAGTTGGACGGCGAGTTGTTCTTGGTAAAGCATCTGCTCATTCTCAGGGAGCAGACTGCTCCCTATAGACAGGCTGCGCACAGGTATTTCTTGTTCTATACTACTATTAACTTCACTGTTGAATTTCCTCATGAGGATTGCTCCTTCATTTAACACCTTTCAGACTTGGAAGACGTGTTTTTTAGAGCTGATGCCACATTACCCACTCTCGATTGCTCCATAGATTTTGCTCGAATGAAAAACACATTCTTTGATGATAAAAGCCGATGGTTTGAACTGAGTTCGAACAACGCCTTCCTTGAGTTGCTTTTCTCGGTTGGTGGGCTACATATTTTTTCGAAGTAGTGTAGAGCTTTGGAACATAATTGTGGGGTGATTTCAGTTTAAAGAGTATACAAATATTCAGCCACCACCAATTCAGAAAGTTCCTTTAAAAGGGGATCACCCCGTGAGTTTTACTTGCGTGAACGCGCTTTAAACAAATTTTTTTTCCTTAGAGCCGTGTGAGACTTCGCTTGAGCTATATAGAGAGCTTTAACTCAATCTTGCTTGCATAACAATGTTTACTTTGAGTAGGGAGCATTGCTTATTCTTTCAGGTACCCATCCATATTTCTGAGCAGAGTAGTGATACACGCCGCGTGATTGATTCGCAGCTACGTACCCGATGCAACCAGTTGATTGCTACAAGCGCGGAGTTCATCGTGGGCCCTTTGCTGAAATGGGTTGACACCGCAGAAGACGAGGGTAAGTAGTAAGCGATTTGACTTCATTTATTTGCTTATTTTGTAATTGCGGAATATTCTCAGCTGTTGAAACCCGACTTCGATTTAAAGAAGCATCCAGATCTTGCACCTTCGAAGCTCAATGATTTATCGAAAGTTGCTGTAAAGGCGCTTTCGCATGCATGGCCTGAGGTAACACTTTATATTTTGGGATCAGTTGGGAGTTGCAATACAGTAATTGTGTTGATGAGACTAGAGACACAGGAGAATACTATTAGCTTATATATACCTGTACCTTGTACGTACCTGAGAAACATAGTGCATTTCGGAGAGTAATGTGGGATCATCCCAGCTTACAGTTTTGTTCACCCCGGGTGATGGGGCGTGCCAAGGGGGATGGCTATGGCGCGGCTTCAACCCATTTCTTTTCCTTTTTTTCTCAATAAGCAACGAGACCTTCTTCACATAGTTCGTATCAGTCGTTTTCCATCATTAATGGTTGCTTTCGTGCTTTAAGAAGTGGTGGAGAACGAGCTGGCGGCTTGCGAAACCCAGCCTCACTGGCACGCCCCATCAGCTGCAGCGAACAGGACTGCATGTATGTTTTGGCGCGGTGCCAGCCTATTTCCATCAATTGTTGAGCGCCGCAGGCTGACTATGGAAAGGGCTGGCGCAGGATCAGTTACGTGCGCAACGCCTCCAAGTGATGCTTTGTGCACTTTGAATTCTTTACGTTCACTTGGCGGATCCGCAGCAGTGAAAAAAACTCGACAAGTGGGTGCCCCACAATTTGAGTGACCGGCAGAAATTGGCACGTCTCGAGGTTTCTTCTTCACTGCTTTTGCGCAACAGAAACGACCCGTTTTGGACCGAATTGTCACCTGTGATGAAAAGTGGATCATGTATGATAACAGGAGACGTTCCGGACAGTGGTTGGATGCCGACGAACCACCGAGGCAATTTCCAAAGCCTTACGAAAAAAAGATCATGGTCCCAGTGTGGTGGTCATCGGTCGGCTGGTGTGATCCACTATAACTTTTTATCACCAGGCCAAACCATCACAGCAGAACCCTACTGTGAAGAAATCGACGAATTGTACCGAAAATTTTGTCAGATGCAGCCAACACTTATCAAAAGAAAGGGTCCGATTCCTTTGCATGACAACGCCCGCCCACACGTTTCACAAATCACTATCCATAAATTGAACGAATTGGGGGTTGAAGTTCTACCTCACCCGCCATATTCTCCAGACCTTTCACCAACCGACTATCACCTTTTCAAACATTTTCAGAACTTCCTTGCTGAAAAATACTTCATCAATTAGGACCAGGCAAAAAAGACCTTCGTAGATTTCGTGGATTCTCGACCACCCAGTTTTTTCTTTGATGGGATTTCTCGACTGCTGTCACATTGGCAAAAGTGTGCTGATTCGAATGGTGCTTATTTCGATTAAATCCGATGAGTATTAAGAAAGTTATGATCGTTTAAAGTGAAACACTCAAAACGCTGAGAACTTTCCGGACAACCTAATAAGAGTCAAGCTGTCACAAGCTTTATGGGCGAATACTTTTTTGCGGCTGCCGCCAGAGTCACAAGAAGGGCGCAGCCATGCCCTCCCCATCACTGGGATATAGGGTGTAAAAACCATCACTAATACAAGGAGTTGTTCCGCAGTACTAACATTTTTTAATTCAGCTATGTGCCACGTACTCTCTGTACATTGGTGTGGCCGAGACCGAGGCCATCCTTCTTTCACCAGTCCGCAAACGAATCGCAGATACATTTGCAAGAGCCCTAGCATTTGCAACGAGGGCTTACGATGAAGAAGGAAGGACTATTGCGGCGGTTCCTACAGTACAGCATGTGTACTTGTTGTTAAATAAGGAGTAATTTTTTTATTATTTTGGGAGATTTTAATAATGGTGGAGGTATGTATAATGACTATTGCTGCCACTTCAATCTCACTGTGCTGTACATCTTTTTTGATTTGTTATTTCATTGCGCTAAGTATGAGCCGTGCTTTATGTGCAGAGAATTTTAGCCACAGGTACTTGTTCTGGGAATGTAATTCATTTATGTCTGTGATAATTTATTCGGTATTGGGAAAGAGTTTTTTATATGAATAATTTATAAGTGCTTTATTCGCGCGTAAGTTTCTAATGCCAAAAGAAATTCATCAACTCCTTCTGCTCAGTTGTAGGGAGTGGTGGCCCACAGACAATAGCGCAGTGGCAGTGACGCGTGTTACGACGCGTGAGGTCCGCAGTTCAGTTCACAATGGGACAGATTGAGTTGATCTTCATTTACATCGTTTGTGTTGGTCAAATTACTGTCCCTATAGAGTAGAGAACACGAGTGATGCGAAGCTAATGCGTTTCAACAGTAAATCACTACGGTGTTCCCACATTTTCCCAATGGGATAATATACAAGGGATGGGGAGACGGGCAAGAGAATCGTAAATTGCCGCTTCGTCGCGCGCGGCATTGGGCGCGACGTTTCCTTGATTTGCACTACCCTTTTGATTGGAGCATCGGATTTCATGTAGACAAGGACATGGTGGCATGTACACGGAGGCCAAAAAAAGGCACTCGACCGAGTCACATATCAGCAAAGTTTTCGCAGCCCAGACAGAGGACGTGGATACGAGTACCAGGGCGGAAGATGTTCCTCGATAAGCAGGAGCTGGCTCTCGCCCATCACCTTCATGTACACCAAAATATGAAGTCATCTCCAGTCGCAGCCTGACTGGACCTTTGGAATTCATGTCACCTCCAAACAGCTGCGAAACTTCTAGTGTGGAGTCACCCATGGATAGCTACCTGGAGACCAGTACTCTCGATCTGGATGACCTCCAACATCGAGCAGCTCCGACAACGTCGCTACGGTCTAGGACATCATCTTCACCGCAGTCGCCAAGGCGTGGGTTGATGGTATGGATCCGGACACGTATGTAACTGGAATGAAAAATACATGTTTCTTCGTGAACCCGGACTAGGGGTGAGCGCTGGTGTTACATGCGAGCCAACTCGAGAAAAAATGTCCCACGATGTCGCTGCCGGCCATCTCGAAAACTTTGTACTGCTACAGGATTGGGTGACGCCACATGAAATCGAAGGGCGTTGGAAAAACTCTCGCCTACTTGGAATGGAAGGGTGTTTGAGTACCTGAAGAAGATGGAATATCTAAGCAGGTCACTGAACAAACCCCCTCAATTACCTGGTTCGGGCGGAGTTCAATAGGGTGGTCTACAGTGGCGGAGAAATCGACTATCTCGCTGATCTCAGGCACCACATCGCGGTCGCGTGCCAGAATCTCTCGATGGCGCTCGTCCAGAAGGCTGTGGCGGAGTGTCATGATAGTATTTAATATGCTCTTTAATATGGTGGTAGAAATGTCCGATCAGAATTTAATAAAGTGTAACTTATAGCGCCTCGAAAGTCAAGGAAGAAAAGTGACTTTTTTGCCCCCATCCCGCCCCCCCCCCCGTATGTCTGTTTTTGGTCATACATTGTCTATTTTCGACCAATATCATCTAAAATGGTCGTCGTTAGCGCACGCGACGCCCAATGGCGCGGCGAATTACGATCCTCTCACCACATACCCAGAGGGATGCTATGGCGTTAGGGACTCTCTGTTCAGTACTACCAATCCGTCTTCTGTGGCTGCCTCCAAATATCGTTCTTTCACACTGACTCCCTAATGAAGTACACCCTATCCATCCTCGCACTGAACAACTCCAATATGCGATGTGCCTGTTAACTTAACGTCTGTGGCGGTATTTTAGTAAAGTGAGACATTAAGCGCTGGGACGTGTGAACAAAACGAGCACGAGCCAAGGGAATAAACTCTTTTCACCTGATCAATAGTCTATGGGAAGGACTTTCGTGATTAGTGAACCAACTCTTTTGTGCAAAAAGGTGTTTTCAGATCTCTTCACCAATACCACTTCTGCACCAATAGTGCGGCCCTCATTATAGGACGACCCACTGTTTGTAGTAGAAAAAGACGACAAGGAA
>MU950737.1:0-14127 GCA_036418165.1 Cooperia oncophora
AGTTCAGGCAAGTTCAGGTGGTCTCAGCTGACATTCGCAGGTCGCGATTCGTTCGAAACGATCAGGGGCGCGAGATGATACCATACAACCCCTTTTGCGGTTTCTGACTGAACCGCAGTCTTTTTTGCTGGCTGAAGTTCACCTAATAAGATGTTGCACTCACTTCCTGGTCAAAAGTTATTTTGAGCCACATATTCCTCGGTTTCTCCCATGGGTTTCTCGGTCTTCGCATGAGAAATAACGCGACAAATTTGGCGAGGGCCAAAATTGAAAGTGATCAGCACTCTCTCACTTACTACTCGGCTTGAGTCGTATCTAAAAGGCATGTTTTGTGAGTTGTGTGCGAACGAACTTGTTCCATAAGCTACTTCCAAACTTATTAAGTTTTAATCCTTTAATTCATTTTTAAATGACGAAGGGAAGCTATTGCATGTGTGCGCAGTAATTGAGGCTTATGCTGGGCAGACCACATTTTTCGTTTTTCCCCGTTCATACCTTGCGCCGGCATAGGACAGGGTAATCCACAAAAACGACTGTACAAGGAGGAGGAGGGGCAAAAAAAAGACACTTCGAGGCACATATGAGTGAAGTATACGCAGCCCAGAGAGAGACGTGGATACGAGTACCAGGGCGAAAGATACCCAAGATGTTCCTCGATAAGCAGGAGCAGGCTCTCGCCCATCACCTTCATGTACACCAAAATATGAAGTCATCTCCAATCGCAGCCTGACTGGAGAAGACCTTTGGAATTCACGTCACCTCCAAACAGCTGCGAAACTTCTAGTATGGAGTCACCCATGGATAGCTACCTGGAGACCAGTACTCTCGATCTGGATGACCTCCAACATCGAGCAGCTCCGACAACGTCGCTACGGTCTAGGACATCATCTTCACCGCAGTCGCCAAGGCGCGGGTTGATGGTATGGACCGGAAGTTCCTGGAATGGGAAGACCGATATTTTCTTCGTGGACCCCGGACTGAAAGTGAACGCTGACGGTTACATCGACCATCGAGGAGAATATCCTGCCTTCATGTCGTCGCCCGTACCATCTTGGAAACTTCGTACTGCTACAGGATTGAGTGCCACCACATGGAATCGAAGGGCTTTGGAAAAATGGGAAAACTCTGGATGGAAGGGCGTTGAGTACCTAAAGAAGATGGAGTCTAATAAGGTAACCTGACCTAAACCTCCTCAATTACCCGGTTCGGGCGGAGTTCAATAGGGTGGTCTACGGTGGCGGAAATCGACTATCTCGCTGAACTCAGGCACCGAATCACGGTCGCGTGGCAGAATCTCTCGATGGCGCTCCTCCAGAAGGCTGTGGCGGAGTACGGCGATAGTGTGGAATGTGTTGTTGAATTTAGTGGTGAAAATGTCCAATCAGATCGGAAAGTGTAACTTATTTCGTCTCAAAAGTCGAGGAAGATAAGTGTCTTCTTTGCCTTCCCCCTGTATACGTAGTAATCTCAAGAATCCCAAGAGCCGCGTTGTCGATAGTCACACTGCTGGATCCCCAGGATCGATGCGTACCTATTAGGTTGGTGCATAAGTTCTTGGCACGACTTTTTTCGTAAATATCTCAAAAGCGAACCAACCTGAAGATTAGAGGTATGCACCATCACCATCCACTACTCGATCAGCCCGTCTCGGCAGCTTGATCGATTGACATATCTTTCCAGAACGCGGGGGCTGGGACGTCGTCGAGTGCCTTTCTAAGCTGATCCTTTGTTTCGAACTTTTTTCCGTCCAGAGAGCGCTGCAGGTGCAGGAACAGCCAGTAGTCAGAAGGAGCGATGTCAGGGCTGTAGGGGGCTGGGCGACCATCAGCCATCCGGAAGCTTCTCCAGCCGGCCATGGGATCGCCTTGCGGTGTGAGTCGCGCGTTTATGGTGAAGTAGATTTCCGCATTCCTTTCCACGAGTTAAGCGGTCGACGTGAACTTTCAATTTGCGCAGCTGGTAACATATGTGGAAGCGAAAAAATCGTCTGTCCCTTCTCCAGCAGCTCCCAGTACTCCATGCCTCTGGACCACCAACAGGACAGGAGAACCTTCTTGGGGTGAAGGTCGGCCTTTGGGGTGGCTTGTGGCTGTTCTCCTTTGTCGACCCACTGCCGCTTCCTCACAGGGTTATCGTAGAGGACCCACTTCTCATCTCAGTGATCATCGAGTGAGAAGTGATAAAAGAGGAAGCCAACCCGTCGAATGATCATAGCTAAGCATGGTCGCCATTTCTCTGGTGGTGAGGTACGGGTCCTCCTCCACGGTGGAACGTAGTACTTCCAAATCCAACTCCATCGGCCGACCCGACCTCGGAGCATCTTCGAGAGAAAAGTCTCCTTTCTTGAATTTGGCGAACCAATTCTTGCATGTCATGTAAGAGATGACGTCCTCACCGTATGTATCCACCACTGGTATGGCTTCCTATTTGCATTCCAGCCGAAATCGTGGAGCAAAACCAAACAGTGGCGCAGGTACGTTTTGTCACAGTGCAAATTGTGCGACATTGTGTACTGCAAATGCAAGCTCGGTGAGTGATAGCTAGTGTAATGAAAGAGTATAATGTACACGTCACGCACACGTGATGACGTAATACCAACATCCATGCGAACGAAATACGGAAGGATCAAAAACTCAAGGATCAAAAAATCAAACAACCCAGGCCAAGAACTGTTACTCACTTATATTTTTTTCCGCGTTAGAATGCTTGGATCGCTATGGAGTTATGTGAGATTGCCGGTGTCAACAGAGATCTTTCCTCCTCCGTTAATCCAAATATCCAAAGTGCAACACCAGTGGCTTAGCGGGTGACAGCGTTCCCGAAACAGCAAAAATAAACAATAGACAGAATTCAAAGAATTCTTGCCCTGTTTTGCAGTCAAATATAATCTCATGATGTAATTCACCACCTTAGTGTACACTGTTTTCGACTCGTCACTAAGCCGCAGATTTCGAAGCTTCCTCCAGGGCGTTTTTAAGCTGGATATTCCAGGTTAATCGTCTCTTTCGCTAATTCTTTGATTTTACATGTGACCTGGCCTCACAGAAGGCTACTGCTACCACAGGTGTCGGGATGCCAGAGCCCACGATCGCCTTCAATTATAGCTCTTCGTCTGAAGAGGGAGTGTCAACTGCAACGTACAACCCTGCATAAGTTTCACGTCAGAATAGGGTGAGTTAGTAGCGGTAAGGCGCTAAGTTGCTCAAATGAATCCGCCCATTGATAGATGTCTTATCTACGCTCTCCTTCGCTTGCATGCTTTCTCGTTGTTTTCTCTGGCCTCTCTTCCGATATCCACATTGATTGTTTGCCTTTCGCCTGAGACGAGAAGGGCCTTATTTGGCGGTTTCATTTTTTCTGTTATCTCACGATTTTTCCATTCATCTGTGAGGTTGATTCCTATGTTTAAAAGCCATTGTTTGATCCTTCCGTATTTAGTTCGCATAGATGTTGGTATTTCGTCATCATGTGTGCGTGACGGGTGCATTAGGCAGCGCTTCATACTTGTGGCGTACAGACGCTTACAAGTATGACAGCTACCTTTACTCTTGTGTTTATCACACTAGCTATCACTCACCCACCTTGCATTTGCAGGCCACAATGTCGCACAATTACCACTGTGACAGAATGTACCTGCGCCACTGCCTGGTTTTGCTTCACGATTCACAAAGAAGCTTCACTTCTCTCAGAACGAATGATCAACTGGAGATGAAGGTGAGGCTCCCTTACGATGACCCACGTGAGGAGCGGCATTGGGTGCGACAAATGGAAGATTAGCCAGGAAGCCACCAAAGGCCAACCATCACCCGAAAAAGTTCTCCTGTCCTGTTTGGTTTGGGTCCAGAAGCAGGCATGAATACTGGAGCTGCCGGAGAAGGGCGGACAGACGATTTCTGCTCCACATTATGTTACCCAGCTGCGCCCAAATTGACCTTTACTCGTGGATAGAATGGAAATCTACTTCCACCGTGACAACGCCCGACTCACACTGCCCAAAGGACAGGCCGAGCTGGAGAAGTACGGATGGCTGATGGTCGCCCACCCTCCCTACAGCCCTGACCTCGCTCCTTCTGACTACTGGCTGTTCAGCCACCTGCAGCGCTATCTGGACGGAAAAAAGTTCGAAACAAAGGATCAGGTTCAGAAAAAAGGCGCTCGACGACTTCTTCAAGTCCCATCGTCGTTCTGGGAAGGATGGAATCGACAAGCTGCCTGAGCGCTGGCGTCGAGTAGTGAATGGTGATGGTGCATACCTCTAATCTCCAGGCTGGTTCGTTTTTGAGATATTTACAAAAAAATTCGGGGTTAAAAACATATGCATCAACCTAATAGCACATAACTTAAGTTTTTCGGCTACCTGCGAACTTTTCGCTGGCCATAGCGAACTCTCTGCATTTAAGATAAGGACTTCAAGGCGTTGGCATGCCGAACCTCGCCGTTGGGACTTCATATACCGTGGACAATGATGACCCTTATGAAACTTCTTTATCGCTTTGATTTCAGAGCACTTGCTGGAGAGGCATCATCTTAATTCTTCCTTTTAGAGAAAGTCTGTTGACTCTCATAAACCACTCGTTGTCCAGTTGGATAACTTATACTAAACATAAGTAGCACTCGCAGGGTTTTGTGCATAATGGTGCAAATTTTAGCATATTAGGTCATCCCATTCAAAGTGGCCGATGGTTTTTTTTTTCGAATAAAACAAAGTGGAGAATAGATAGAAAAGTGATATTTTAGCTTTAGGGACATGTTGTAACTTTCATTCACCATGACCCGCTTCCATTGCTGCCCCGAGGGCCTTTGGACCTCTGGTACCTTCGATTTTTCAACAAGTGTGGGTAAATTGCTGTTGTTGCCAATTTCGGCAAATGACAAAACATTGTAGCGTCTGCCGTCGGAGAGTACTCTCAACTGAATAGAACAGTTGTAATCGCATGGCTTTATGACGGGCGAATGGGGCGATGAACTCCAGGTCTTATATTGTTTGTGTCCCAGCACTGATCTACAATACAGTTACTCGGGGTCTGGTACTATGACGAGCAACGGTGGCCTTCTTGTAGTTGTGTGGTAGCATCCATTTGTCGATCTGCCGAGGAACAGGCAATATGCACCGACAGTGACGGATTTGTTCTCTGTATAGAGCCGCTTGAAAGCCACAGTGTGGGAATCCTTTGCTATGATGATCATCCACTTGCGCCCACGTAACTCTTCATGGTAGAACTCGGGCGGCTTCTCATCTGCATTCATACAAAATTGACGATTGTGAGTTTCGACTCGAGGTCCGAGACCACCCATATTTCATCTAAGGCCTGGGTGCGTTTTCACAGTTGTGAGTGACATTGCTGATATAGAATCGGTACTGCGTTCGTGCTTCTATAAGAAAATTAGGTACCCATGCGCACACCCCCTTGACCATCCTCAGTTTATCGGTCATAACACGTACAGTAATTGCAGCAGGGATGTCAGTCTCGCGGGGAAACCCGACAAAGGTCCAGGCTGTGCCTGACACTTTCATCCACCCGTTTTTCTTGTGCAGGATGAATATTATGGGACCATCCACGACAACAAATTTTTCCTTTCTTCCTTGTACGGGCTCCTGAACCAAATCTTCCACCGTGTATTTCGAGAACACCCTTACACACAACTATGGTCCGGCGCAGGTCAAATTTGAGCAGCGCCTTTCCTTTTATGATCGTGCTGATTCTGAAAGCGCGGCGCTATTTTCACACTCGGAATTCCTTTTCAATTTCGAGATTTTCTTTCTGCGCAGCTAGGTTCGCCAAATTTCACAGATACACAGCTTAAGGTACTAGCTTCCAAATGGTATAGTAGCCCGCTGCTCTATCCCCTTTGCTTTTCTGCCATTCCTCTATATGTAGCGGCACGTTTGAATGGGATGACCTAATAAGTTTAGAAGTCTACTCATGATTAGAGCTCCACTTAGAGCATAGTTCTTTCTCTTACGTCAGCGGTCTACTTAATTTATGACATTTTCCATTTGAGATTTTCGCAGGGTGAGTTGAAGGCAAAGCCTGCGATCATTCGCCATCTAGTTGGATTAGATTTTGCAAATAAAACGACATAGTTATGATCCTCTCGACAGTGAAAAAAGAAGGAGAAAAAAAAACATGCTAACTGCCCTACACTGAACCCCATTTTGATCCTAGTTTGTACGTGCTCAATTGATCCTCATCCAATACTACGCATTCGTACAGGTGACAATTTACATGTTTTTCGTCCTGCAGCTTCGTTTTCACTGAAAGGCGGGCCTTGAAGGCGGAGTCTGGAGGCGGAGTCACTGGAGAAAAGGAGGCGTCACTGAACCTATATTGCGCTATAGCGCCCCTCCCTTACAATTTTTGCCACGAAACCGGTACAAGGTTGTTCGTCGCGGACCACACTACCCTCCCGACGCCATAATTTTCAACTTCTATACCTGATTGCGGACCGTGCCTTTGAAATACCGGCATGAAACGTCCATGAAAACTGGATACCATTGAATAGCGTGTATGATTTGCATAAAAGGTTCCTGATAATTCCATCGGCAGATGAAGCCATCAGGAAGTAGCATCCTCTTGAGAGCTCTCCCACTCCAATGTCGCTCTTTATTCAAGCATGGGGAATTTTCTCTATAGAAAGTGGCCTACTCGTTGCGGCGCCTTTGTTCTACAATTTGGACTCTATCGGCCCAGCGGCACGCTGAGCAAAGCTCAACCCAGTAGGTTCTCATTTAACATTTATTAGTCATTGGTGTGAGGATGTGTGTAGGGGGGGGGGTAAACCCATACGTACGATAGGATACACTGTGAAATGATATTAGTTTAAATTTGAGTGGTGATACCGAGCGGTTGCACTTTGCACGTGGGACATTTCCCGTCACGCCAAAATGATTCCACCCCAGAGGGGCGAGCCACCACCAACAGTTAGTGGAAAAGGGGCTGGTGCCGAACGAAGCAAGTCCCTTTCCCCCGTCCCCACCCTGCACCTCGCTCTCTCAACACGCCCCTGCGTCCGGAGCGAGAACGACTATAGAAGAGGGCTGATTTGTTGGTCTTATGTTCAGACCGGAATTAAAAAGGAGTTGTTTGGTAAATGCCCATCTATTCTCTACCTACCTATGCTCCAAGCTGGAGTGCTCACACAAGCCACCTCATATCCTTCTTGGGCTATCCAAGTTTTCTTCTCGATTTTCTCTTCTGTGGTCTTTTGGGTTGTATTTCCTCAGAGGATCTCTGCATCATCAGTCTCACACAGTCTTCATATAGGGTCCTGCAGAAGACAGTCTTCGAGATGAGATGTCCGAGAATTTCACAGCTGAGAGTCATTTCAAAGGCAAATGAGCGGCCGGCAGAGCAATTTTTTCCTGGCCAATTTGCCTGCATCTAGATTGCTCATCTACATAATGCGATTTTATTCCGGGAGGTCTAGCATTGGAGGATTTCTAAATAAACCATTCGGATTTTGCTGTACGGTGCTTCAATATCACTGTATTACCGCCGTGGGTACTTTTATTTGGTATGCACGTTCAAATAAATTAGGTTAAAAATCAAAAATCCATGTCAGACAAGTGTCATTTTGTAGTATGCTTCTAGATTTGGTTGAAAAAAAAACGATATGATTACTTGGTCGAGGCCCATCAAGGGTTTGATATCATCCCCGGTCCTGCAAGGGATTTTCTGTTGTAATTTTCTGAAGGGGACTTACCGGGTGGTACTACTGAAGCAAATAAATGGAGTAACTGTTTGAAGCAAATAAATGAAAGATAGCAAATAACAGCAGGCGAATAATGAACGTGTGACAAATTAGAGAAACAATTGGAAATCATTCATCCGGAAGAACACAAATATAGCAAGTAGGAATTATTATTCGAGATTGTCCAGGACAGTTTTGGAAAAGCTAAGTTTGCTGGTGGTCACTCAGCAGCCTGTAGAACTCCGAGAAAAGTTTCAAATTTGCGAAGAAATGGTCCGTGATATTGACTTGGCGATTGCGAGGCTCTGCACTGGTGTTACTTCTTATAACTGATTCTCTCATTAAAAAATGATTACTGCGGTTACTATACCTGTGTAAAAAAGAAAAGATCCAAAGAACATTATAAGGTCACATTTTTCTCCTTTTAAGTGCCAGTCTATTAATATGAGGCTGTTTGTTGATAGGTCTTTGATCGCATCTGGACCATACTGTCCCTGAAAGAAGAAGGAAGCTATTCTGAAGCTATTCCTGGTGAAGCTGTTTTGAACCTTTCTTTGATACCTTATTCTTTCTTCGAACGGTTGTTCCTGGTATATTGGGTTGGCACATAAGTACTTTCGTTTTTTTTCAACCGGAAATTTCGTTCCAAAGATGAAATGTTTTGCTAGCAAGCTTGATATCATCTGATAGGAAACTTCACGTAGTTTTAGAATATCAAAACGGCTTCGGTTGAGGGAATAATTTTTGTGGATTTTTTAGTCGTTGAAAGCGAAGTCGGCGAAAATTAGCACCTTCGACAACTGCCTCTATTTACGTATAGTCGAAGTGCTAAAATCGCTTAAGCTGCTCCATACATTTGGAAAAGGTCGAGCTAGAAGTTCCAGCAAGGGAATCTCACTAGGACGCTTTGGAACGAATTTCAAGAATTTTGAAGTTACCAACCTTCACCTCGCCGATATTGGGCAGCTCACGTCTGTTCCACCTGAAATTTTATGCTAATATTTGAATGTTTCGCTGATATGTTTTGCATGTTCTGATAGCAAATTTCGTGCTCTATAACACTGCTATAGAAATCTGTTCTCCAGAGGTGTTTGCTTTCTGTTAAGTTCAGGTTATCATTACGGAACGCGAAGTCGTTGAGAACTAGCGTTCCCGTTCCCGTCTGCTGTAGAAGGCAGACCCGACGACAGGATGAAAGCCAGTGTCTTGGCCGGCGTAAATGTGAGCTGAAGTGGTGTTTGTGACGGCTTGATCCCAAGTAGGCTGCCCTCAGATCGTGTCCGATGCGGCAACTAAGCCTTCCAAGTGTGGAAGGGAAAAGTGTACATATTCGATCCAAATGAACGGTGATGTAGCGGCAAGATGCGCGCAGCCAAGGAATTTAGTCCTAGATCTGCTTCCGCTTAGGGCTACAAAATCTTTTACTTCTCCGGAGAAGGTAAATTAGTACCAGGCTAATGTGAGAGGAAAGACCAAACGCTTTGTTGCTTTGGCTGCGTCGGTAGTCAATTGTGCACCATCAGGAAGCCACTGTGAATTCGAAAGGAAATGAAATGAGCGAAGCTCCCCTAAAAGTGATTGGTCTGCGTCAAAAGAGTCAGTTCAACCCTTTATTCACTCGTATTTTGTTCTACGCGGAGAACTGGACTCATCCATAAGGCTAGCTGAGCGGCTAGCCCCTGAAATGGATAAGCGCCGAACTGAAGCTCGGAAGCTCGACCAGGCTGGAAAGCTCAAGCTCTACTCAAATGTCTTGAATGTTCAAAACGTTGCTTCCACAGGATTCGTATGGAACCCAAAACATGCGGCACTAGTAGCCCGTACGCTGTAACATTTCAGGAGCTTTACTTTGTTGTCCTCGGATGAGTTGGGCCGCCAGTAGGAATAGTCGAACCCTTTCTCCCCTCCTTTATTAACACCAACTTCTTGTTCATATATCTAGGATTCCATTCCGGAAATCACTCCACTTTCAAACACAGATCTCGACTATGCAATATGCTTTTGGTGCAACCGGATTTTTACAATGAGTTCAATCGATATATTCAGTTAGTACATAATATCAAGAGAATTCTGACCCATCTTCCATGGATATTAACTTGGTAGAAACTTTCTGGTCACGGAATCAAAAACAGCAGGTAACTAAACTGCTGTTTTGGGCGGCGCTCATTATGACAGTGGCGCTGCAGTGGGTGGGAGTAAATCCATCGGTTTGTCAACCAGTTTCTGCTCAGTGGTCTCCACAGGCACTGTTCACCCGGGAATTCTCCAAACACCAAACTGTACATTTATATGTTTGTCTTATTGATACATTCCATTATGGAGGTCTATTTGATGCCAGATAAAGTTTCGTACCTTCAGTACTAACTTATTTATAGTGTCTATGCGTTTTCATGGAAAGGTTTCGCTAAGCCAATTAGAAAGGAGATGAAATGTGCTACTACACATTGAATGCCCCATTTTCTGGGCAGGAGCGAGTGGTTTTTAGCTGGGAATAGAGGGAAAGCGGTTGTGCCTTGAAGTCTACCGGGGTTGAACCAGTAGTGTTAGAGAACTGCAAGTATACTCGGCAGATGCTGGAGACATGAGGGCTCTCAGTGGTGGGGTGGGGAGGTGGGAGGGGTGGAGCCAAATAATTGTGGGTGAATGGTATGCTACAACTGAGTGGTGTCGCTCAGCGTCGATTAAATTTGGCTCACTCGTTGACAATTGCAGTAATACTTTTTTCGTTACTTCTTAATCTCTACAACAGTTGCTGTTTTACGCCACCGTTCGCGCGCTCAGAAAGTGTTCACAATGCTGAGTTATAGCAAAAGTCACACCCTTAGCAGGACCCAAACCCGCATCTCCTGCTGACTGGACGGGTGCACTGTCCATTAAACATCCCCATATCTTACTAAAACAACTTGGAAATATGTAACACTCTTCAGGCTCGCGTTCATTGCCGACATCGGCTAAATTGCTGGTTACGTTGGAGCCCATTACCAGTAAGGGCAGCACTGGTGGCGTAATGGATAGCGCACTCGCTCGGTCAGCCCTCAGAGGTGCGGGTTAAGGTCCCGCCTGGGGTCTGACTTTTGCCCATAACTTGGCATTTTGTGAATTTTCCATTACGTTTTCGACTTGTCATTTTTATTATTTATTATTAACATTTTTATTTCTTCTATTGCTTTCTACAAATTTGGCTGATTCATGAGCAGAAGTCCTATGCCCACCAAGGGGCGCTTTGGGGAAGCGAGCTACGGGCTAGTGCGCTGATTCACACACCATCAGGACCACTTCAACCCCAATGTTCTACACTTCACTGCGCGGGTCAACTACCTGACTGTTCATGTTATAAGTGTGAGCGCTGATAGGAAAGCCATTAAGCTGAGAGGATGGAAGATGGCCCTGACGGGTGAGACTGGCGATTCTATCGTGAGCTCATGAGTTCACGCAGCACACGCCGCGCGGGGAACCGTGTGGCAGATGGCGCGGAGATCTCAGAGTTGCTTTTCCAATCGCAGTATTTGTCGCTGAAGCAGAAGATTTCCTATAGTCTACAGCAGTACACAAAGTCCCTACGATCCAGCCCTGATTGTTCCGTTATCCCTATCAATATTCTATGACAACTTTCCTTTGGCTGCGTTCATACTTTGCGGCAGCGTTCACCAGCGTCCACTAGCATTTACCGGGACCACTAGCATTCCGAGCGTCTAGCAACGTCAGGAAGGTAAAGATACCGATCTAGCGTCTTCCAGCATCCACCAGCGTCTGCCAGCGTCTCGAGAGCTAGGGGAGTCTAGGTATCGATCTAGCGTCTACCAGCGTCTACTGTCCGCCAGCGTTCGCCGGCGACCGGAGTAGAGAGTATGGGAAGTAAGAGGGTAGCAAGCAGCTGGATTAGGCGTCGTGAAATTGTGGTGTGTGCAACCGCACCGTACAACTACACTGCATCATTAAATTGTATAATTCTGTGCTTTAGCAGTTGCCTTGTTGCAAGAGCCTAGCCTGCTTTCAAAACAAAACACTTATTTCTGCAAATTCCCAATAAAACTGCCGAGGAAAGAGATCTTGGGGGCTCGAAAGCATCTCATTGATTGCTGGATGGGCAGCTCCATCTTAACAACTAATGTGAGCATTTCCTTTCTATAACTATCGCTGCTGCCCCCTCACAATGCAAAAACCAATTTTTAGGCACATTCACGGAGCTGTTGACGTTTTCCAGCACATTCTCTTACAACGGCTCGTTGAATATTATGGTGCTGAGACCCGAGGCTGCGTTGCTTTTTTCTGGATTTTATGAGCATGAAAGCACGCGAGAAAGAGCCATGTGTTGAAAGCTGAGGGACATGACTTTGAAAAGGCCCAATTTTGGGACCTTTTCTGCTGCTTAGAACATCTTTAGTAATTTGCAGAAAAAACCGTGAATTTTGCAGACCATGCGAACCTGGAAATCTGGAAAGTCAATGAACATTGTTGGCAACAAGTCCCCGATGTGGATGATTGATGTTGCTTTTTATTGAAAATTTGACCAAAAAATTTTGAAAATATCACCAGCTTCCGGAGCATCCAAATATAATGTCACCAAAGGACGAGTCGATTGGGTATGTCGAGGCTTTAGGCCTGATAAAATATCGTGGACTTCTGCATGTCTTTCTCATTCAGAATCGCCCTCTTAATCCCATATTCACAACTTTTGAAGTAGGATTCGAGACTTGGCTAAGCACTTTGCAGGCCCCGCTTCGGCGGCCACGCCCACACTTCTTGATTTTTCGAATATTATTCGAAAACTTTTACTTCTGTGACTTTTTTGCAGTTCTGTTGTTTCGCACAGGCACGCTAGCTGAGAAAGGCTATATATGGACACATAGGCAACTCTACCCACTTTTTCGAAGAAATCATTTCAAATTCCGAGTATCCAAAACTTTTTAAACTCTTTCAACTCGTCATCCTTTTTTACATGACGAAGGTATTCATGGACAGTGCACTTATGCTCTGACACATCGAGTTGCACCGCTTTGGTCGCGCCTACTCTTGCCCTATTTGCGGACTTTCGGTTTTTGTTCAAAAGTTTCTTTGAACAACAACAAACATTACATTGTTAGACTGGGTATGAAAATGAATAATTCTGAGGAAAGATCAAAATTTCACATTTTTGAACTAATGCGCTCAGAAGGTCCACCCACTACAGAAGCTCTGCCTTCACTCGCAGGATGCCTTAGGTTAGCAGGGTTGGAGTCTTTCTTAGAAGTCAGAGGAGCGAATGTTCTTTTTTCGTTCCGGGTGTGAGAGACTCTGACCCACTAGCTCTTCACAAAAGAGCACGCGTGTACTTTGTGAAGCTCGCTTTTTGTTAGATGCTCCAGTTTAGCAGATTAGGGCATTGGAAAGATTGTGGCACCAGGTCGGAGCCCATGGATAGTTGTCAAATTACTCCAGCGCTAACAATGAATGCTGTATCTGTAGACAGTGGATAAAATAACCCTAGTATGCAAAATTAAATTAATTTTGGTGGAAAATTGTTAGTGCTAAATGGCGTCATGAGGACTCCGAGACATCCCTATAGGCCAAGTTCGAGCGAAAAAAAATTTCGAGGCCATGAGGTAGTAACAAGTGATTGGGAAATTTCAGTTTTTAATCCGAATTATTGCGTAAAAAGACCAAAATTGCCCATGCTCACTTCTGCTTGACATTAGGCAAAGGGCGGTAGCTTAATCTTTATGTCTTGCTCTCCACTCGATCTATAGTGCACACGCACAGCGGCGTGGTTAAAATAGATGTGTGCTTGGCCGTGCCGCGTGTGGCGTGGCTGTGGCAAACGCATTGCATATCGAATTCCTGTCTGATATGGAAGCATCAGGATCAACTTGAACATCAAAGTACCACGATCCTAAAACTCCACTACCGCGCATTTTTGAATGGCGACGCGAGAAATTTCTGCTGCTGTGGACCTTCACATCTCGCACACGGGATGTGTTCACCTATAACGGGATCAGTTGGTGTGTCAAGTCACGATCTTTGGTCCCTCTACCCGGAAATGGCCACAAGTTCGTCGAATGGTTTTTTTTGCTTCTCATTTGGGAATAATCTCTCCATCATGCCGCAGTTTTAAGAAACTAAGGAGGAGCGATGCAAATGCAGCTGCTGACGTATGCAGTTTACGTATCCCTCGAGCTATTTTTTGTGAAGAGTATTAATAGCCTCAGTTTCTCTTTGGTCAAATCATAAATTATACTGAATTGCATAAATTGTTCGCTCATAAGTGTTTGAACGGAATTTCAAGGCATAAATAACCCCTCTTAGTCATAGACGCTACCAAATGGGTCTCGTGCGGTCGGCCGTTTTTCTAACATAACCAGTCCTTGCTATTCATCATCTTTAAGTTGCATTTGCAAATTTTTGATGTATAACTTGGAACAGTGAACCAGTTGGGTAATCCTATGGGGTAATCCTGTG
>MU950740.1:0-15776 GCA_036418165.1 Cooperia oncophora
GCCTTTTCGCGAGGTTTTTCTGTTATGACAATTCTCACCTTGAGTTATGCTCGACAAGGACATGATCATAATTGTCCCGAAACGGCAACGTCCCTGCGAAACTGCAGTCGCCATCACGTTCAAGTGAAGCACGCAACCACGCCCATCCTATCTCTGGGATATGGTGTGTACCACCAACTCCCTACTCAATACGCAGATCTGTGGGGAAACTTGCAGAAACCCATTGTAGGAACCTTCAGTAAGCCAGAGGATCCTCACGGTTCCCTCCGTCTCAATGTGGACTTTGAGACTTGTTTGGCAAAAGTTTCTGAAGAGCTAAGCCACTTTAGACCTACTCGTTGACATTTATCCTTTCTAGAAGGATAGTTGGGCAAGAAATTCCCTGCCCATAGTTGTCCATGTGGATGAGCGTTCGAACAACCGACGGCGGCTCCTCGATTTTCGAATATCTGAAACGTTTGCCACTTGAGTTGTCATTTGAAGCTATTGATCCTGAAAAAAATACCTGAATCCAGTGGTATTTCTCCTTGAGCTCCCTAAATTGCTCGATCCACACCTTGACAACTTCAGTTACCTGCATACAATTTGTAAGGAAAGTGGAGACTTCATAGCATCCTACATATTATAATCCGCTATGTGTGTCTGGTGTGTCTGTGTGGTGTGTTTGTGTGTGTGTGTGTGTGTGTGTCACGAAATTCATAGCGAGCGTCGCAGAAAAGATAGGATGACAGTTCCAAGAAGTGATATACATGGCAGGACGGGAACACTTTTGGTGGGTGTCAGGAGGTGATAACACTTGATAAGATACGATAAGGGGCCGTAGAAGGGGAGGGTGACCGAAATCGTAGCGCAATTTGCAGCAGCTGCAGGACCGTGATTTTCAAGAAGTGATATGCACGGCAGGACGGGAACACCCTCTTTGATGTGACAGAAGGTGATGACACCATTGAATAAGATACGATAAGGGCCGTAGAAGGGGAGGGTGACTGAATACGTAGCGCAAGTTGCAGCAGGTGTGGGACCGTGATTTCAAGGAGTGATATACATGGCAAGATCGGGAACACTTTGATGGGTACAGAGGTGATAACACTTTGATAATTATGAGGGGCCTAAAGGGGGTGGCAAAAGTTGCAGCAACGGCGGACCAAGATATTAAGATACGATAAGGGGCCGTAGAAGGGGAGGGTGACTGAATTCGTAGCGCAAGTTGCAGCAGGTGTGGGACCGTGATTTCAAGTACTGATATGCCGTAGGGTGGGGCTGGCAGAAGCTGATAACAGTTGATAAGATCCGATAAGGGGCCTCGGAAGAGGAGGGTCATCAAATTCGTGGCGCAGGTTACAGCAACAGTGGGAACTCAGATCCGTGAGAGTGATATAGGGTGTGGGACGGGAACATTATTGGCGGGCGACAGAAAGTGATAACAGTTGATAAGATACGGTAAGCGGCCTCGGAAGGGGAGGGTCATCAGATTCGTAACGCAGGCTACAGCAACAGTGGGACCTCTGATCCGAGAGGCGATACAGGGTGAATATATAGGTGATACGGGACGGGAGTGTTATTTGGCGGGTACGGAAGTGATAGGAGCTAAAATTGACAAGGTAGCATGGGAAAATCCGCTTCACCGCTCACAACAACAATGCGATCGATATGACTCAAGTATAACGATCTCAGTGATTCCAACAGAACTCATTCCTCACTGCTTATTAGTAACGACACGTGTACGACCGCTAAGCCAGCTCTATTCCAAATGCATGTGGTTTGTTTACAGAGATGTTATGAACAGCAGCAACTGACTTTATCACTCTTACCACAATTATCTTCCATCAGCAACTTCAGTGAGGGCCATTTAAAGGGTTCCACTGCTGAATGCGGTAGTGCATTCCAAAGCTTTAGGAAGACAGATTGCATAAATTATAGGCTGCTTCAGTGGCTGTCCAAACAGGCTGCTATTTCCGTGTAGGTATGACACGGTACCGGTCGATCGCTGGCTAAGCCGGCTTCCATCCTTTCTCGTGATGCGGGGGGGAGCCCCCGCTAGCTGCTGCGCTTCTGCGCCTTGACGGAACAAGCGCTGCTTTTCAGTTCTTGCTGATGCAGAAGATTCCTTTGAACAGTGTGGTTGGTCAACGATCCTTAACTTAGCACGCGCCGCATGGCCCGGCGAAGCCGGTCCATGTCACAGAAGGAGGAGCGCCCGGCTTGACAGCCGGGGCGATCGACTGTGGATAACATAAATAGGCATGGGTTCGACTCTTCGATCGGACAGGCGACTGGGTGTACCAGACGTCCGCGACCGCACGCTGACATTTCCACATAATTAGGTATAGCACCCAGAAGCCATTGAGGCTGCGAGTAAGAGGTCCGTTCTGATGGTGTAAGGACCGTGACATAGTATTCCTGTGATATCTCACAAACTTGCAAAATGACTCACGACTCCATGTACTATCACACAATGAAGTGGGTGTGCGTGAACTAACAAGCCCCCCGCCCCCCAGCATGTCGCGAAATGCTAATTCCTCCATGCCCTGCTTTTTGCGGCGGCGGACTCCCATTTATGCTAACAGTGGTCTGTGCAGTGCGTGTCGCGAGCAGCGCTCTTGGCACTTCGCCAAGTCCTGTAATTGCGCTTTGGAATACAACTAAAATGCGTGAAAAACAGCCTAAAGCGCCCTACCTCATATAGTTTAAAAGTATTTAATATTGGCTTTGGACCAGAATCGCGCCCGAATGCAGAAATTCATACACGCGATTAATCAACTTGCCACTTCCTTGATTTTTTTTCAATTTTTATATTAACAGCTACATTCTATTGCTGCAAATTAAGCCTTTGCCATCTTCATCACCTCCAATTTCGACTTACAGCAAATGAGCAGCACCTCCAATCCACATCAAAAATTGCGTTTTACTTGCATTCCAAAGGGAAATCACAGGACTTGGCAAAGTGCCAAGAGAGTATCACGCGACATGCGCGCACACGACGGCTATTAGCATAAAACGAGGAGACTGCGCCGCAAAAGGCATTAGGCGGAGCATGGAGGAATTAGCGTGTTTCACGGTCCTGTATCTCCATTCCTGCGCATGTTAGGACGGGGAAACCGCTACGCTTCGACAGCTGGGGGCTGATAGTCACGCACACCCAAACTATGTGTGATCGTACCATGTGTCTTTAAGGCAGTCGTTAGAACTGAGGTCAGCCAAGGCGGTCAACGGGAGTGGGTTTTGGTGCACCAGCTCCTTTACCACTACTCATTGAAAGCCCGAAAGCGCAACAATTGGTGGAAAAGGTCTGACACTGCGCCAAAACCCACCCCTTGCTGGCACGCTCCGACTGACCTGTGGGTCTTCTACTTCCCCTTTTTTGACGCGTGAAAAAGGATTTAAAGCTAAGGCGTCAGAAGGAGTGAAGGACACTGTCAGCGCGGCATACGTCCTTATTTTTCCTCGCAAGTGAAGGAAGAAAGAAAGTGAAAGGACATTCAGCAGCCAAGCGGAAATGCCGAGCCAGGGCTATCTTAAATGTGAACATGGGGGAACAGGGAGGGGATAGGGGAATAGCGATCAGGGTTGGCTACGCGAAGTTCATTCATGTCCCAAAACCGAACACGACAAACCTCCTCGAGCGACATTGTGGCTATGCTCTGTTTGGTGTCTGGATGGTAACAGATCACTCTGCAAACTCCTCGTATTTCCATCTGACGGAACAGCTCATCCTCTGCCGAATCAACCCCTGGAATAGGTAGACTCGCCCACGACGAAAAGCAAAGTCGGGAATCTGAGCCTAACAATAAGATTTATATCCACTGATACAACTGCCTTTGCCTTCACTCACAGTTCCCTATGGCTTCACTCCAAAGAGTTTCTCATGTGTCGAGAACGTATAGGAGAGATTGGGGTACACGAGTTGAAGAGTGAAGCAAACCCAGGAAGTTCAAAATGCCCAGCTTAGGATTAATCTCCCTTCAGATGACATCACTCGTGAAGTGATGGAATTCATACCCACCTCCGTTCTCTGAATTACCGCCATCATCAGGGAAATCCGTGAAGGAAGGGAAATCGTTGTCGAACACAAACGTTGACTTGTAATCAGGCGTTACCTGAGAAAGGATCAAGTATTTTACCCTGTAGATTAAAGCAAGAACTGTAATAGATCAAAGTGGAAAAGAGAGTAAGAAAGATCGGAAGAGCGGGAGTAGAATCAATGTGAAGGCAAACAAAACGAAACCACGTCATCTGATGCGTCCTTCCGCCAGGTGGGGCGCCCCCAAGGAATGTATTGCCAAAGTAGCGCGCTGAGTGAAAGAAGGTGGATCAGTATTGGCTCCTTGCCACGTGCCTGCGAACTCCCGTTTACCGGCCACTATCACCCTTCGTCAAGCACGGGTATACGCCGATGATTGTTCTTTTGTGACATTCAAATCTATAAGTTATTATATTTCGTCAAAAAAATACCTCGGCTATCGGTTGCGACTTCTGTATTACTGTAGGCGGCAGGCATCTCCTTTTCGCGTACATATGGAACTTTTGGCCCACGCCTGAGAGAGGCGAACTATCCTCCCCAGACATGTTGAATTGAAATACTTAGGCACAACCCATTCCCCCAAAAAAAATGTTGGAAGATCAAATAGGGATTCGCAGGAAAGCAAGGAGGAGCAGGGAAGCGCCTACAATACCATTTAAGAAGCTAGTACCCTATTTTTTTTTTTTTTTTTTTTTTTTTTTAGGCGCTTGGTATCTGTGAGAATTTGATCGAACCTAGCCACAGAGAAGTTCCGAAAAGTTGAAAAGAATCTCGAGTGTCAAAATCAGCGCCGGATTTCCAAGCGTATAAGAGGACAGTGCGCTGCCCAAATTTGACTTGTGCCGGACTGCGTGTAATGTTAATCTCGAAATACAAGGTGGAAGTTTGGTTCAGGAGCTCGAAGAAGGAAGAAGAAGAATTTGTCGTCGTGGATGGTCTCCTAATCTTCTTTCTGTGCAAGAAAAAATGGGTAGCACTGGAAGTCAAGCGCTGAATTTCCCTGATCACAGGGGCTTGGACCTACTTGTCGAGCATCCAGCTCCCCGCGATACTGACATCCCTCCTGCGATTGTTACCCGAGTTATGTTCGACAAACTGAGGATGGTCAACAGGGTGTTCGTATGGATACTAATTGTTTTTGTGAAACACGATAAAAACGCCAGCCCGTTCTGAGTGCTGCAGCAGCATGTTCTCCGTATAAGATGTCATTCAGACTGTGAAAACGCCACCCAAGATGTATATGGGTGGTCCGAACTCTCTGAGCCAAAACTCACAATCGTCAATTTTGTATGAATGCAGATGAGAAGCCGCCCGAGTTCTACCATGAAGAGTTACGTGGGCGCAAGTGGATGATCATCATAGCAAAGGATTCCCACACTGGCTTTCAAGCGGCTCTATACAGAGAACAAAATCGTCACTGTCGGTGCATATTGCCTGTTCCTCGGCAATCAGATCGACAAATGGATGATACCACCAACAACCACAAGAAATCCTCCGTTGCTCGTCCAATAATCCCACACGCTCCTAGTCGACTGTAATCAATGCGCCCCACTCGCTGCACAACATAAAGCCGTCCGAAATTTTTCAGCTGTTTCTGGCATTGAAGGTAGTGCCTTACGGCTAAGCGGCTCAACCATTTGTCATTCGCCGAAATTGGCATCAACAGCCATTTACTCGCACTTGTTGAAAAAACGATGATATCAGTGGTCCTTTCGGGCACTAGGAGCGGGTCGTTGAGAAGGAGGGACTATCCGCTCCTTGTTCTTATCTGTTTCTCTTTCGTTTATAGCAATGTTACATTTTATACGTTATTCAAGTATACACATATATAGTAGTGTTCAATGATAATGAGTAAAAACAATTATGTCACATTTCACTCACATTATATGAACAAACTTTCCACATTTTTGAAATGGGATGACCAAATATAACTTCTCTATATCTCTCTCGTCTCTCTCGTCTCTCTCCATCTGCTCCTCTCTGCTCGGTCCTGGGTGTCTGATACGTGTGAGGTGAATATCTCCTAATGTACTCGACATGCCCCTGGCTGTGCATACGTTGGCACCTGCCAACATACAAACTAGTGACGGCTTGGCAGGAAGTACGAATGAATGACACGATGAAATCAAGGCCTTAAGAACTGCTGCCAAACGTTGATTGTAATTACCTTGGAAAGAAGCCTGTACGCGCGATGCCGGTGCGAGTCCCTACGGAAATGACCTACTGTGTACGTGTAGAGTTAACGTTTCAAGGGAGGGATGTTTCTTAATGAAACCAGATTAGCGAGACGATTTTGCAGGAGGTAATGCAGCCACCCTGAGCTCACAATACAATACTACAGCGGAAAGATTTTGGAAAACACATTTGACCCAAGCATATTAAGGGAGATAGCGAACAAAAATTCTAAGGATGTCGTCGAAACAATATAATATTAGTTCGCTTGCATGTGCAAGTCGAATCGTCTGATGAATGGCTTCTCGAGAGGTTCGTAGAACAGAAAATCTAGCTTTCGTTAATTGAGAAGACCAAAATATGGCCGCAGTGGAAATACCTGAACCGTTTTGGACCAGAATCCAGCGGGAAGAATTGTGGTCATCCCGGGTGAAAACCCTATTCCCTTTTCCAGCTGGAAGAGGCAAATCAGACGAGAAAAACTAAATTAAACGAATATCATGATCGCGAAAAAAATAAAGAAACCAGGACAGGGAATAAGATTCCAAGGCACAATTTCATAAATCAACGGTAGGAAAATATCATTTTATTTATTCATAGATCTTTCAAACACATTAAACATTTCATAGCAAAGCTATTTCGCCTAATAATTCAACATGTTCAAAAAAAACATCAACGATAGAAGAACAGAAGAGGAAATATAAAACATCTAAGCGAATGTAATCACTGATACTCGATGACAGAGCTAAGAAGGACAGGGCGTTTCGTCCCAGAGAAAACGTTTATAAACAAGTACATGTCACAAAAAAGTAAGTTCACCACTAGATAAAGTCCTAAAAAACCGTGCCTATAACAACCTGTGTCGCAATCTGACAGATCAACATCATCTGCAAAATATATTATTAGTTCAAACAAAAAAACCGTGATAAGAATCCAACATATGACGATCTGTCAGTGGCGATTCACATCTTAACTTTGAGCTGTTTCATCTTCGGTTGCTTTGCCTTCGCTTCTCGTTTCATTTCCAGTTTCTGAAAAGGTCATAATTAAAGATAGCACTGCCATGCTTTTCTACATTCCGTGTACTGATAGTAACCAAACAACACGAAAATGGGGTGCTGCTCAGTGTGAAGGAGGCATTTTGCACTTGGAGGGACCTGTAAATTCCTGCGAAGCTAAACCTAGAAGAATGCTACTGACTGCTTATAAAACTTGTCGCAACTAAAGACATCGAATCGAAAAAGCATCTTTTGTGCACAATCTAGCGGCGCTCAAAGCCGCCTTGTACCCCGGAAATGAATGTATACCAAAAAGAAAATTCCGAAGGAACAGTGAGAGCTAGCAATCCGTTCAATAGAGAACTAGGAAACAAGAAAGAAAGGGAAGCACACCTCGAGACGCCTTTGTTTCTCGGGATCTTCTTCCTCCAATAGACGTTGTTTTCGCTCCCGAGTTTTCTCTTCACGTCGAGCCTGAAGAGCAAAAACTATGGATATCAAAATGGGTAGCCAATAGAACCATGCGTCCTTGAACGCACTAAATACTGACACAAGACCCTTGTAGTATAGCTATTAGTAAACAAGTCGTTTCAATGCAAAAGAATGAGCGTAACTCCTCACCTGTGCTGCTTCTTGTCTCAGCTGATGAGTGGTTTTTATGAATGCCTCCTCCACTTCGCGCCTTCTCTTGTCCGCTTTTTGTTTCGCTCCTTATCATACGAATTATTCGTACTATAATAACAATAATAATAATAATAATAATATATTAATAATATAACTAATAATAATACAACAAATAATAATTAATGATATATAATCATAAATAATAATGAATATCTAAACAATGCAAATAAAAAAGAAAACACTATTTGATCAATAATTGTATTGTTTAAATAATTAGTAATTATATAATGAGACTGTCGAAAGCGCACGACTTCGTCGACAATGATCAGAACACTGGCAAATGAAGGAAGTTCGTGTGCATCCTTATCGCGGCACTCGTCTAGATTCAGGCAAAACTGCACCAATCGAACGACTTCGGGTAACCGAGTGTACGTTTCTCCCCTAGAAGAACATTCAACACATTGATTTACTACTTAACGGTAATTGAAAACATACTCAGGAGGTTTCTGGCCACTGTACTTGATCCGAGATGTGCACGTGTTCGATTGCCTTTTCGTATTTACGAAGAATTGCAACAACGCCCGGTTCAAAGATTGCATAGGTAGCTTCAGACTGTTCAGCGTAGAGGGCAAAGCTGAAAATAACACCTAGTAGCACAGGTCATCAATGAATGAGGAGCAAACCAGTAATCTTAAACGAAAAATTAGGATTTAAATCAACCTCGCTGGCAACCCGAACTGGGGTATGTTCTTTTTCTCGACAGTATAGGTTGACAGGTCTAACATCTCCTTGTACTGCTTCACAACAGACTTCTTCTGTCCACTCTTTGTCCAAAGATCTCACAAATGATCCAGCTCACAGGATCCAGTTCTAACTGCAAATTTCTAGCTTTGGAAAGAATATTTCACTGGAAAAAAATTTCCCCTTGTTTAGAAGAAAATTAATTCCACGCACAGATCCTGCACACTCAATCAGAGATCTAATTGTCATTTATCACCAAAACCGATAGAAACTTGAAAGTAAGGTTGTCTTATGCGCTAATGACGAATATAGCACCCATTTTCTGAGCACCGTCTGCTACGGCTGAGTTCTATGAGAAAGAAGTTTTGGGCGCCCCCCCCCCTTTTTGCACCAGGCTCAGTTTTTTGGCAAAGCCGCAAAGATGATAGAGTGCTCTACATTACGCGGCGCCAAAGAATGAATGTCAACATTTGGTAATCAGATACACCAAATAACCCTAGTGAATCAAGTGTATATACCGATTTTTGGTGGGAAGAAGGTCGCCAGCATTAAGTGGCACCGGGACGCTAAAAACGACGGCCACTTCAGAGAATCTGGCACCGGATTAGCCCTATTAGGCCAAAGCTTCAGCAGAAAAAACGATGTGTGGTATAGTAATGATCACTCGTGCCGATAATATTTCTACAGAATAGGAACATACTAATATATCGAATCTTAATTCAATGCTGCTGAAGTCCTGTACCATTGGAATGTCGATGACATCCTTCTGTGGGTGTGAAGGATGCCGCATAATTCGACTCATTAAGGTCCTGCCGCTTCACTCGAGTCATCAATTAATCATCGACAACCGGGCACTATAGCGTACCCTGGATTAAATACGAACAGATTTCAAACTTTGCATAAAAAAGAAAAAAACAGCGAAAAGTAAGATGTAATCTTGACCGGATGAGCCGTGTCGAGATGAAGGATGAGGTTCCGGTGCCTGTTCTTTTACCAGTATGCTGAAGCGGTGCGGCGACAAAGTTTTATGGAAAAGGACTGATAGCGCAACGCATAGATTCATAACCTTTGTTGTTTACTAAAAAAAAGAAACGAGAAAGACGGCTGGTGCCGCACCAAACCCATCCCCTTGACACGCTCGCTCCATCATTCGCAGCGAACAAGACTGTATATTAAGCGGAGATCATACCTGAATGAGCATGCCATTGACGCCTACTCTACCTGAGCACCAAACTGTATAAGAGCAATCAGTTTTCTTTTGAACCGCGGCTCCACTCTCTGGATATGCATTCATGCATTCACCCCATCGTCTCCTACCTGAAATGGAGGATGCGTCAACCATGAGAATACAAATGACTGCTGTCAATGATCTACAGATATCAAGCAATAGTCCGTCCAAGCACTAACCAAGGCAAATTGCTGCTCGAGCAGACCTCTGACGTTATCGAACCACTCCAATGCCATCGATTGATTAGTGTTTCGACCAATAACATAGTTAAGTAGATACATGGCAATCAATGCTAGAACCAGAGCTTCCACTTGATAGGATGCCCAATTTGACCGGAAGTGGGCAGGCACCTGCAACCGTGGTATTTGTGTACCTCCTTTGAAGTGAGGGTTTCAAAGCAGCGGTCAGCAGCAAAAAATGAAAATTCTATATAAATCACACTTATGGAAGTGATATTCACAGAAAACGTTCATTTTTCGATGGAAGTGAGCGCCGCACTTTTTGTATCGGAAAAAGAAAATTTTTTCTCATTGTCAAAGAACATAATCGTACACTGGGTATGTCCAGTAGTCGTAACACGATCGCTTGAGGAAAGGGAGTGAGGGAACGGGGGGTCACATTTCCCTTCAAGAGCAATGCTTCCCTTGTGTTTTACTCTCCCGGTTCTCTCTTTTCATGGGCTCTACACAGCCCCCTTGCTTGAGCGCGGCGACAGTAGTTTTTCGTAGAAAAAAAAGAGAACTGCTGGAAAGCTTCGGTAAAGTGGTAGGGAATCATGTCAGAGGAGAAAATTCCGAAGAAAATCGGGCATTTCGTAGTTTTTTAACCAACGGCAGGCTGTGCTCTGTCCTTTGTAAAAAATCCCCCCCAAACCCTGGGGTCTCCCCTGCAAAACAGCCAGGTGGTCACATAACTATGCCTGACATCACGCTCAACGAAGCTTCATCATGACTGAGAAGCAGCAACAACCCGTCCGAACTCGCGCTTCAGTTTTCACTGTATTCATGTACGAAGACTTTGGAGTTATTCAAGATTTGCTGCGATGTGAAATTCACATATCGAAGGTGCTGCTCTACAAATCCTATGGCAGGTCAATGCACTTGAGCGCGCAAGGATTAATTTGCAGTCCCGCGCTCTATTATATATGCAAATCTGACACGCTGTTTGGTATACATGCAGTTGTAATTCGGTCAGCGTATAAAGACGACATAGGGTGCTAAATATGACCTCTACGAAGAAAGGAGACGGTTTGGCTAAGAGGAAGGGCGCATTTTGCACTTCCGCTAGTTTCTCCTAGTCTCCTCCTAGTTATTACTACATCGCAGGTAACATCATGGTACAACCTACAGACTCAGTTCACAGTCCCCACAGGAGAGAACGGCAGTGATCGATGGAAGCCACAAAATGCGCCTACCAAGCCAAACTGTGCCAAAGGACCTTTTAAAGCCATTTCTATAAAAAAAGCCAACGACAAATGGGACACATTTTGCATAAACAATAAGCAATTTTGAAAGAGTGCAACTCCTCGGATTTCAAAATAGCAAGCAGTTACATCCGAAAAGTAGTACGCAGGTAAGCATTTGCTGATACAGAACACGCAATAAAACTGAAAACTTCCAGCTTGAATGATTCCAGGTGTCAGAAATTTAGTTTCGAGATATTATCACAAGAATGCTGAGTTATGGGCTAAAGCACCCAGGCGGCGAGTCGAAACGACGCATATCTCACGCTTTCCGGGTGAGTGCGCATGTTACGCCACCAGGGCTCCTTTTACTCTCTCAGCTTAACGGCTATTACGCCGAAGCCTTACAGCACTCACACGTTTAGCTCGGTGAAATTTAAACTTAGTTTCGAGAAATTACAGCATAATACTAGAACAGATTCAAGTCTGCCTCTGAGGTGATTTGCTTCAGAAAAGCTTTTCAAAAAAACATGAACGAGAGACATACTCACATCAGCAAATTCCTCTTTCTCCTTCGTATCTTCCTCATCTTCCACAACTCCGTAGTCGTCATCAAAATCGTCTGTCTTCTGAAAAAAACACATAAAAAGAGGAAAAGATATTGTTTGTCTGGAGACCCTGGGTAAAAATGACCGGTGTCCTCCGCTAAAGACTGTGCTCTAGAACGCTCAACGGCAACTTGTACTAGGCAGGCAGGGCCTGTGATGCTCTATGGCAGCTAATACTGACTATGGACACGAACAATAAGGGCAGCTACACTTTGCTGAAATGGGGATGGTGAAACGGGCTTCTAGTTGGACCATACTGAAAAGAGTCAGAAACGGAGACCCGGGGCGGTCGTGTTGACGGCCTCCAACCATAGGCACGAGAGCAGCGACTGTGAATATTAACGTGCTCAGAATGTACGAAGTCCACCCGATAGGGAAAGACTGGACCTCGACGTCTTGATAAGCGATCATTGGGAGCTTTAAAGAAGAAATGGGAGGAGAACACACAAAATAGTGCATAATGTGAGACTTTCCACGAATCTGGCAAGTTTCGTGGAAAGTCTCACACTAGGTAAGTATGTCTTTCGACTTTCCAGGCTCTGAAGAAGGCAACAACACCGGAATGTCAGTATAAAAAAGTCTTTGATAATTTTGGTACTCCAGCTAAGCTACTCCACAAGTTTATGCGGAACCCACCAAAGTTAAAGTTCTGGCAGAACACGCCTTATACTGGTGCAGGTGGTGACGACTAAAAAGAAAGGGGACTCCGTCCGGAACTAGGCAGAACAACAAAACAGAAGGGTTCATTTAGGCTATAACTTTAAAATAGCCTTCCAGCAAGGCAACAAAAACAGGTGCATAGTCATAATAGATGTTGAGTACAAGTAAATGCTAACCTGTTTTTGAACTTCTTCTTTTGCAGCTTTCTTGTCGGTGCTATGACTAGCTGGTTGTGGCTGTTCTACCTCTTCCACCTCCTCATCCTGAATGCTGCTTTGAATGTATAATATAAAGTGGTCGAACATTGAAAGACACTTACGATCAAGACCCACCTCGAATTCGGCGAACTCGTTATCTTCAGTTTCCGCCGAGGCACAACTACTACAACGGCTCAACACCAGCAATGCTACTGCAGCCGTCACTACTAACCTCATTACAGCCTTTGGTGATACCCAGGGAGAAAATCTGCAATACTATGACCTTGAGATGAATTCTGCTTCAGTACCACTGCTTTAACAACTGGAAAAAATAAGGAAAACCGATGGTGAGGTCACCTTCAGGAAGACCCACTGGAACTTTGCTAAAAATCACCGAAGTGGTTAAGCGCCCACTTCGAAATAGGATCACTTTTCCACTTTACTCACAAGATTTCAGTGCGACATGCCTCACAAAAGCAAGGCCAAAAGAACAAGCAAAGGTAGCTACAATACAACAAAATACTTCCAACGATGAGTAAGAAACTATTGTTTCCTTCCTGCTGGCGGGCTAATAAACCAGCATTACATCTTACTGAAAACAGGAACAACTAGAATAAACAACGATAGTTTACCAGCAACAGTTGCCGTTCAGCAGTCAGTTCGGAGCTTAGTGTGATTACGTAAAGCAGGGCAATACGCGTATTGCGCCTAATTTCTATTCATAGGCAGATGGTGTCCATGCATGAGGACCTGCGCCGTGCACAATCCTGTTTCATCTACTTTCATTTGCAATGGAACTGTTAACCGTAAACCTTCTTTCCTTATTATTTAGTCCAGTCATCTATAAAGATGACCCTTCACAGGCCGACTTCAACAGCTATAGCGTGCTACGTGCTTTAGGCATTGTTCACACTGCTGGGGTCCACGCGGTTTCTTCTTCTGAAAACGCGGCCGTTCGGCGAAAGCTTTTCGATTGGCGGTTTGGGCGAAGAGCCTGGCGTTGGCGGTAGGAGTCAAGAATGCAATTAAGTGTGTACGTATCGACGGGCGTTTCGCCAAACCGCGACGTTTTTCGCCTTCGACAAAACGCTAGCTCCATCGCGGTGGCGTTTTTCGCCAGCGAAATCGATACACATCTACTGCTTTTCGCCCAACCGCCCAACCGCGGCGGTTGGACGGTTGGGCGATTCTCCGATCGATGACTATTTATTGCTTTTCTCCCAACCGCCGTTTCGTCAGGGCCTGGCGACTGTGAACAATGCCTTATAGCTAAAACCAACGAAACAGGCTTCATGGGGAACAGAGCAAAAGTGGGCCAAAGAAGGACACAATACTCACACAAGTGTGTCACTTCAGGGGAATCCGTCATTTATCTGTCTTCATACTTCGCGACGAAAGAATAGGAGAATTGTAGATGCGCGCTGAAGGAGAGTGTGTCAGGCTGTCGTCTTGAAAGATCAGATGAATTTCAGGTTCGCTGAACGCGCGATTTGCCAAAACATCGAATCGCTAATCCTCCTATACTCCCGTCGCAAGTATGAACTCAGCTTAAACGAGCAAGAAAGCGGGGGGTTTCCTCACCAACGTCGCGTATTACCTCAGAAAACTACTGAACACTCGAGCCTCGTAGTGATTGGTGGTGACTTGTCTCCTTTTTTCGAGATCATTTTCCTTTACTCATTTTCAATTGCCCTGTTTAGGTTACGTGCTAACAGCTGGCGCGCTCCAACAACACGTCGCCGCGCGAACGACTCAGAAAAAAAAGCGGGTTAGTTCTCCCAAGAAACAAACAAGTTTCGGTCTTGAACTGGTGTTCATCTGTTCAGGTGGCTGCTGATCTCATTTAATACCTTCAGGAGAGGAAATGACCGAGAGTGTGCCTTCAGGAGAGGAAATGACCGAGAGTGTACCTTCAGGAGAGGAAATTGACCGAAAATGTACTTCAGCAGAGGAAATGGCCGATGTGCCTTCAGCAGAGGAAATGACCGGGAGTGAGAAAAAGGTAATACTGGTTTATCAGCCTCAAGCCGAGGTGTTAGAAATCGTTTGCAGTTGCTTAAATTGTCGCTTTAGTTGTGGTACTCGTGAAACGTGAACTTAGCTGAGTTCGCCAAGCTCGCCACTTATTCCAATTTCGGGTTTTCCTTTGAAAGTGAAGACCCTCCGCTCTCCGTTGAGACCTTCGCTTTGTTGTGGGATATGCCTGGATTGAGGAATAATATTGATACCCAGCCCCCCCCCCCCGAAAGGAAAAACAACGCCAATAACAATACAACAATATAGAAGTAATCTGAATCATTTTAGGCGAATACCCGTCCAAGAATGATTTATGAAGCAGAATATTTACGTCAAAAGAAGGCTGAACTCAGCCGTGAAGGTGTGTTCCATAAAGTTTTCCAGTATTATTACTTACCATAAGTCGCACACATCATATTATACTTAATGGCATTTGCTAGTTTTGATAAGTTAATTGCCTTTCAGGAAGCGAAGGTCGGTGAATAGTAGAGGTCTGATTGCATGTTGCTCTCTATTTTTGCCTGACTCATGTTGTTTTGTGATAATCTTCAGTGGATCCGTAAAGCTTTGCCCTTTCCGTAAAGGCGACGTCCCGTCAAAGCGAACAAGTTTGGGTGCTAAGGCAGTTGGGGAGGGGAGGGGGGGGGGAATGAGAGGACCATTCGTCAGCACTTCCGGCGACTCTGGTTTTCTGCGCTTTGAGCCGGAACCTTTCAGAGGAGGGAGGCACGGCCGAGCCAAGGCCACCCCGCAATTACTTCAGAGGATGGGGACAAGGGTGAGGTCTTCACCGTTGATCAATCACTTTGTAGGGTGCTGCACGCATCGGGCCTAGCCGAGTCACTGTTCTTATCCTCCCAGGCGAATCTGATACTAATTTACCGTCCCCGAAGGGTAGAAGGCTTGGTTGGTCCTGGCGGGGTCGACCTGGGATTCGAACCCAGGACCGCGCGAGAAGTAAGCGCGCTGTTTGTCACTATCCTGCACCTGACATCAGAGGATATTGTACAAAATATACGTGATCACTGTGCCCTCCAACCGCATGCAATACATGGGCCGCAATGGTTTCTAAAATGAATGGATCGTTCTTCACCCCCCCCCCCCCCCCC
>MU950746.1:0-11190 GCA_036418165.1 Cooperia oncophora
GTGCCAACTGCCTTTAACATTTTGCTACCTTAAACGATCACCGTTTTGCGGCGAAAGCCCCGCACATGACACTGTTTGAAGCTTCTTTCGGCCCTGGAGCGCATTATAGATTCAGTGAATGTCAGGGAGATCACCAACTCCAACACTGATTGCTTTATGCGCTTAAACTATTGATGGGGCATTTGAAGGCTCTGTTGTGCGGAAGTAGAATGACCGTAATAAAGACGAATATCATTGCACAAGTTTGAAGTGGAGGAGGAGCTTCCAATTGGCTGAACCACGTTCAGATGCGTAGTAGTCCTTCGAAACTCCGGTTTGGATAAGGAGTCTTTCGAATACTTTTTTCCAAGGTCATTAGAGCCTCCGGTTCATTTCTTGAAATAGAGCATGTTTCAGGAACACATGACATTTCGCGACTGCGCTCCTGCTTCTGCGGGAGTTGTTCTTCTTTGTAATATAGTGCCATGTCTCATAGTAAAATTAATATGTCCATTCTTCATGCACCATATTCCCATATGGGTAAGTCGTTTCGCAGTCAGGGCACAGTGCTAGCACCCATCTTGGGATTACCACTTTTCAACTTTTCTGCTATAGGGTACGACACTTCATAATTTGCATGGCTCAGACAGCCTCCCTAATGGTGACAGCTTGGGCTAGTTCAGTACCAACTGCGCTTATCGGAGTGCTCCTAGCATCATTCTCTTGTGGATTTGGAGAGACTACTTATTTAGGACTATCTAGCCACTATTCCAAGTGAGTTGGTTTGCTATTACGTAGCAGTTATGTGCCTTACTTGAAGAGTATATTCTCTTTACCATTAACAGCTTGCCTATTTGAAGGGAGCCTCGGTGAGGTGACACTCATCAGCTTGCCTTTTCTAGGAATTCGATTTCAACCTGGTCATCCGGATCGGGAATGGCTGGCTTTGCTGGGACATTTTCCTATGCTGTGCTCACTGATGACAATCTGTTGGCATTGACTCCTACAAATGCCATGCTAGTGATGCTCGTAGTGCCCATATCCTTCACTTTTTCGTGGGTTTAGATTTCCATTATATTAGAAATTTTGCAAATTGCATGTAAGGGAAAACTCGTGAACTTATCTTCTCCCTCTCAGGTACTACCTCATACTCGTTCGAGCGCCGACGATACCCGCGATCAGTGCCACTAAGCCTTCAACATGGTTGGATTTCTCCACGCCTTACGAGTGCGTCAGCAAGAACATTGCATTCATTTTTTCCGTTCTCAAACTTCCCTAAGGATACAGTTTCCACTGACCGTGTGGGCGGAGTCAGGTCTACCATTGTGCCTTCTTGATTGGCGCGCTTCCTTCACTGCAGTTTCGGGAAAGAACGTTCTCTAGTGAAAGGGTCTATAGTGGGCATGACTCCGCCCATACAATTCAGTGTGGACTATACCTTTTATTTCCTGCATTTTAGTAGAGACTTAACAAGAGCGGACTCGGATTCAAGCACAACCGATAAGAGCAGCAGGGACGTCAGCAGTATTGAAGCGCAAAATCGTCCACTCTACGAGCAACTCATAGTTATCAAAGTAGGTGTATACTTCTAACTATTTTTTTACCTAGGGGTTTTGAGCAAAAATCTATTTTGCAGAGCCTTCTGAAGTACATGATTCCTTTTGGTACCGTATACTTTATGCAATATTTCATCAAACAAGGCTTGGTAAGTGAAATTTCTTATTTAGCTCACTGAGAGACACAGTTCGCTCTCACAACCCTTAGCTTAGGTCATCTCTCCCTTTCGAGCCAGATAAAATGAAGGCATCAATAGCAGCAAACATGGTCAAGAGAAAAGAACGTACTGCGAGAGCCACAGAGAGTAGCTCTTTTCCCCTCTCCATCCCCCTCCTCCTACAGCTGTGCGAATTCTTACCACTTCAGAACTGGTTACTGCGTAAAAAGAGGCCAGGTCAAGAAAATCAGCATGAAGAACTTGAGCTTTTGCAGCTGCAGTGGATTTTCACCGCAAACATATATTTCAATAACGTGTTTAATGGCACTATTATACGATTACTACTCCAAAAATTCAGGAATTTTTTCGCTAGAACTTTGCCTACAGTGCCTTGATCTCGAATATGAAATTCATTTTTGCCACCATCTACCTCATCAAAACCAACGAAAACTTGCACACGGGGGTTACACAGCCTTATCTTAACTGTAACGCCCGTTTTTGATGCTGTAGCCAAGAGGGCCACTTTGGCGTCACCTCTTTCTGCGACGAAATTGATGCCAGCGCCAGTGTTGGGCACTCTAGTCATCTGCACTCTGCTAAGACCGAGCCTGACGAGAAAAGAATCATTCCTACCAGGCTGAGCCTTATCAAAGCGATAAGTTGCTCTGGTGTCGGGAAACGAATATCATTTTCATGATCAGAGTATCAAACGACCCTATTATGCAAGTTTTCATCGTTCTGTGGAGAAAGATGGTCACATCAAATCGGCACCATTCGGCGTGAACTGGTGCCATCGACAAAAACGAATGTCATATCCGTAATCAGGAAGCCAAATAACCCCTGTACACAGGTTTTCACCGATATCGATGAGAAGGGAGGCTGAATTGGCGCCATTGGCGCCAAGTGGCGCCAGCGCTAAGAATGCTTGTCATATTCGTAATCAGCCAGAAGAAATCGAACAATGGGAGTAGTGATGATAGGACAGGACAGTTCGCTGACTAGATTAGATACTCAAACCTGAGCACCCTCTTTGGAAATCCTCTCCTTCATGTTCTGTTTTTGGATTTGTTCATTTATTTATGGACCGGTTTTGAAGCCCCTGCACCCTTTCTCCGGGTTTAGCCACAATTCATCGGCATGTGCTTATCTCCAGGTCCAATCTTATTACCTAATGAATGGATTGGCTGATAACGCCGAGCAACGGGTGCTCGGGCTTTGGCTCTGAATCTGGCCGAATTTTCGAGTTCAGGTTACAGACCTTGGCGAAAGCAGTTGGAACGACTGCAAACCGTACCGCAATTGGTTTTTCTTGGTCTGAGGGTATATTATTTCGAAACAACTGAATCACCAGCTGCGGATTCTTTTTCAATTGTCTTCCTCTTACGTCTTCGTTTTTCCTGTTACTTCTTTTTATCTATCTTCAATTCTAGATACAGACCTTAGCGGGCATACGTTACAGACAAGCAAGAGGGCGGGCCCGGAAGGCGTGACTGGAGCTCAGCGCCAGTTGTTATGCCAAATAATTCAAGCCTGCTGCTCTTTATCTTCAGAACTTGATTTAGATACTGCAGCTTGTCGTCTTTTGGATGCTCCTGGATTCCACACAAATCACCATCCATCACAGCTATGTTCGGTAAACCAGGTACTCTTCTTGATTAACTAATGAAAAGTACAGATCGAATTCGAAAAGTCAGTTAGCTAATTATTAAACCTTTAGAAATTTGAAATTATGGTCTTTACTTTTATGAATGTCTTGTTGCTCGTATGGGCGCAGCCGGCCTGCCATGTTGTTTTTTTTTTCCATATGATGCAATCTTCCTTCTCGTAAAGTGTAAGCGGACTAAGCGCCGAGGCTCGCGCCGCCTCGGAGATACCACTACTCGAGCCAAAAATTGCCTTCAGACTGTACCTCTTTTTAGGTGTTCTACCAATCGGGTATTCCTTTCTCGTCTATCCATTAACATCGTTTAAGGCTGATGTTCCTGTGATGTCATCCTAACTTTGCTGTTATCCAGGTACCTAACTTTTTTGCTTTTGTTGATAACTAGACAAATTATTTTTTGTTTCCAGACTGCCGAATGGCATACGGTATCTTTCACTGCCATTATTCTACGCTTTTATCTTCACTTCGTTTTTTATCATTCTGTTCATGTTGTCTTCTGTTAGGTTTGGTTGGGCGGATGCACTATGTAATAGTTTCTTCCATATCCACAGGTTAAGTAAGAGATAGTATTGTAGTTGTATTACTTTGATCGGAGGTGTGTGCTCAGAGACAGCTGTCTCTCTCGTTACTAGGTGCGTGCTAAAAGAGCTGAATCGCCGGACGACTCACGCCCAAGCTCCAACTAGACTTCACTCTCCCAGGACGGTACAGATTAGTCTGGGAAGGACTCAAGGCACGTGATTTTGTTACTTGCCGGTTATTTCCCTACCCCTATAATTCAGCTTGGATCGCGCTTCTCCCGAACGGCAAGATCAACAAAAAAATCGTTAGTCGTTATTCTGCCTACTGCAACGACAGTCACAAACTATGAAGTCTGCCTAGTCTTCCAGATGACTCGTTCATTCAGAGTCAGAACACTCCATCACCTTATGGATAAGTTTTGCGAAGTACAACCCCCCTCAAGTACTCCGTCTAATTACGACTTCGTTTCCCAGCCTTGACATTTCTTCGCGTTCGACCCGCCAGTAACTGGTTGTGGTAGTAGGATGAGGCACTCGCAGGCATACAATGCGCGATACGAGAGGAATCAACCATTAGGAGGCTCTTTATGGGCGAGTTTCACTTCCGCCGTTTCTCCTTACAGCACCAAATCGGCACGCCAGCTTCCAACAGGATTGAATGGACAATGTTTGAAGTATGTTTCAGCAGGCTTACTCACATAAAATCTTGTTCGCTGCGGATGACGGGGTGTGTCAGGGAAAGGGATGGGATTGGTACGGCGCTAGCCAGTTTTCTACCAACTACGGTGGCTTGCCAGCTTCGAATTGGTAGAAAATCACATCACAATTGGTGGAAAACATTTTGGCGCCGCGCCAAACTCGCTGTCCCCTGATCCCCAGTAAATAAGGCTGTAAGTCCACCGGATGAAAAAGGCAGTCAGGACCACTTACCCTCCTCGAATAACTCTAATCACTTTCGTAGGCACTGATACCCTACCTTTGGAAAATGCCTCTCTCCTCCAAGCTAATCCGACACGCGCATGAAGTGACACTCCATACCTTCTGTTAGATAACGTTCGATCCATGCGCGACTATGCCAAGTACATCGCCATGACATACACTAGTGCTTGATATCGATATCACCAACGTTGCCGTGACAGCCATTAACGGTATACGGGCCGATTTGGCAATTTAGTTGAGCACTTGTCTGAATGTGAACTGCACGTTACCCACGACCCCTCCTTACTCACAAGTTGTTTGTGCTTTGATTTAATTTATTAATTGTTGCGCCGAAAGAATATCCATGGAAAAGCTGTGTTTCAGGTGGATCCAACGATTCGCGAATTCGCTCTGTCTACGGTCACATTTGCCGACACAATAGGAATCTTGGCTGCAGCCGTGGCAGCGATCCCAACCCACAACTGGATTTGTGACATGAAATGGTACGGCTAGGCGGGACCATTCGATCTCCTACTGGACATGAACTTCACTGAAGCTCTAGCTGGTAATTCAGCTCACGATCAGCTGAATTGCAGTTTGTTAGTATCACGCTTCGATTTCTCTTTACATAATTTGACGACTGTTCATCGGGTTAGAAAGCGGGCTGCTATCGTTTTCAACTCGTCAAACACGATTTCTTAGAATATTTGTATGCCTGTTCCTCTTTTGGTTGTTGAATGTTTTTTATAGGTTGTTTCAATAGTTGGTAGCCTTTTCACTTTGACATCTATTGTACTGTGATATAATTGTTTTCTGACGATGTATATATTGTTTAAAGATTAAAGATGTTTCTCTGTGCTGAAATCCTCTTACAAAAGCTTTTCACTTTTTCAATTAGAACACCTGCCGTTGGAGAAAACTTTGAAGAAAAATTGCAAAATACGACCTCCCTCAAACTTCCTTATCTGAAGACGAACCCCCTTTCCATCTTACCTACCATAATCCCGAATTTTTGCCAATATCTCACCTCTTTCTCGAGAGCTTTTTTCCCGAGAAATCCTTTCACTCCTTCCTCAAAAGTTGCCGTCAAGTATGAATATACAGGGAGAGGGGCAAAAAAAGATAATTTGGCAGAGTCACATATCAGTAAAGTTTTCGCAGCCCAGACAGAAGACGTGGATACGAGTACCAGGGCGGAAGATACCCAAGATGTTCCTCGATAAGCAGGAGCAGGCTCTCGCCCATCACCTTCATGTACACCAAAATATGAAGTCATCTCCAGTCGCAGCCTGACTGGAGAAGGCCTATGGAATTCACGTCACCTCCAAACAGCTGCGAAACTTCTTGTATCGAGTCACCCATGAACAGCTACCTGGAGACCGGCACTCTTGATGGAAGATCTCCAACATCGAGCAGCTCCGACAACGTCGCTACGGTCTAGGATATCATCTTCACCGCAGTCGCCAAGGCGCGGGTTGATGGTATGGACCGGAAGTTCCTGGAATGGGAAGACCGATATTTTCTTCGTGGACCCCGGACTGGAAAGTGAACTCGAACAGCTCGAGGAGGATATTGTGCCTTTATCATTGCCTGTACCGTCGTGGAAGCTTCATGCTGCTACAGGATTGGGTGCCAGCCCATAGAGTCTCGAAAAACTCTCGCCCTACTTATAATCAAAGGGCGTTGAGTACCTGAAGAAGATGGAATATCAAGTGTGTCACCTGACCTGAACCCCTCGATTACCGGGTTCGGGCGGAGCTCAACAGGGTGGTCTACAGTGGCGGAGAAATCAACGACCTCGCTGAACTCAGGCACCGAATCACGGTCGCGTGGCAGAATCTCTCGATGGCATTCGTCGAGAAGGCTGTGGTGGAAAAGAAAAGAAAAGAAAACCGAGAAAAGTCAGCATGCAATACCTTTTTCTTAAAGGCAAATACGTCTTCGGTCCGTCCACCGACCAAATGCGACCCTCTTGCTAGGATTTCCCAGCGTACGACGTGTTTAATTTTCAATACAGACCAAGGCAAGTTCTACCCTCTAACTTCACCCTCCCACTATAAAGGTTAGCAATAACTAATGGCTATCAGTCTCCATACAAGTCTCTCAAGGAAAAGTTTGGCCTCCCAAACCCTAATATCGTCCCTGTTTGCGGAAAAGGGGAATAGTACTTGCATCTGTGGCGGCTGCGCCCAGACACTTAGGCGCGGAGACCTCTGCAAACAGGAACCCACAGCGGTGGACGGGCAAATGGAGGTGGGTCGGGCCAACGAGAGGAACATGGGTATAGCTTTTGCGCCGCGGATGCCATTGCTGCCCCTATGGACCCAACTATGTACCTACTCGCGAAAGGAGTAAGTATTGTTGGTACGATGGCAATCAGTCGGGTCGATTTCCAGAGGTGGTCTGACCGCACCTGCGCCCTTGCTACCACTGGTTGTTTTCTTCATAAATCGATCACTACGATCGCGGAGCGTGCCTTTAAAAATTCCCCTCCTCCAGGTTTGCATACTGCCATATGGGAGCGCCGTTATTTATTATTTTGGATGAAAGGATGTGAAATCTAGCAGACTGTATTGACCATGTTTCATTCCCAAAAGGTAACGGGTTCCGATATGACGCGCCTGCAAGCAGAAATCTTAAGAAACTTTCAAAAAATCGACTGGCACTTCTTGGAAATATATTAGAGATTGGTGTTAGGAGATTGCTTGTTAGAATAAACGCCGAGCGGTACAGGTCTCATCAAAAATGAGTACACTGACCAGTGGAACTTCCCTGGAGAGAGCAATCAATGAATGATAGAGGACTCCCATCCGTGAAGGCTCCGAGTGAGATACTTTTGCCGAAAAATCAGCACTTGATGCGATTACCAATTACCTGTGGAGTTTTGGACAATGAATAATCAACCAGATTTATAAAATCCTGGGCTGAAGAATGCGCTGAATGTAAGCTTGGCGCATCAGCGCAACGCTCTTTGAGTTTTTGGTCGGAGACGGGATTTAGCGATTTACCGGGGGCGATTCAAAGATGGCGAAAATATCGCGATGCCCATTTATCTTGTTTTAATGAAAAATACGTCATACTGTTTCCCACGTCACTCCATCAACAATCTCTGGGGCCGATAGGAATGACGAGTACACGGCTTAGTATTCCGGCCGCTGAAAAAGAGCGGAGAGCCGTTATAGCAAGGGTAATTTAGCACTAAAGATTAAGCAACGACAAAAGTGGCAGAAATAGAGTCGGACATTGCTCTACTGCAAACGAGCAGTCGAAAAGGTTACGTGGTTAGGATAAATCTCGTAAAGACGATGGCCTTAGAAACAAGGCGAAGACCAGTCGCGCAACAGACCCGTTTCTATCCCGCATAATGTTATCAGATGTTATCTCATTGTCGACGGCTTTTATGTCTGACTGCATGCTTCACGCACTCATCGCCCGTATTTGGTCATTTCGGGAGTCTTGTTCTGCCATTAATGTGGCTTTCCACGCTTCATTCTAAGCTACCTAACTTTTATGAGCACCAAGCCAAAAGTTCTGGGTTACGTCTGTGGGCTGAGCTCCACATCTTTCCCCACCGCCGGTAGGGCAAGTATTAGGTACAGTAAGTTGTACTACTCATCCTTTCGATTCTTTCATTACTTTTGAGGTCCTTTTGCACCCGGTTGAAGGGTCAGGTCATCAGTCAGTAGACATCTCTGAAACAAGTAATTTCGGCGACAATCCCACACTCTCGTTACGCATTCGTGATCCACTTGACAGCCGAGAATTTGTGCTGTGATGCTCACTCCGTGAAGCATTCTACTGAATTCTGGTTTATGTATACACACAAACAAGCAGGGCCCTAACCCGATTTTTTTGATTAGTTTTCTTGTGTTTGTTGCGATAGTAGAGATTGTGCAAAACTGCCTCGAGCTGGCTCATACACTAGTGCCTGATTGTGAGTAGCGATTTCTAAAGTCATCATCCTCGGGGTGTGATTCCTGCAGTAATTCGTCGTGTGTTCGCTGCATAACAGAATAGTGGCATCAGTGTATCAGTTCTTTTATATTTATTTATATTTATACATTTATACCATTATATTCTACAATAGAGTGGTGAGATTTAGCTGCCTATGTTCCCACCTAGGAAGTCGGCTTCTTGATAGGTTTAATTCTTATTTATTCTTTTTATAGTCAGGATCCTTCTCTAGCATACACCTTCCACATCTTACGGGGCATGCGTACTACCCTAGCGCCAGGACATAAGAACTTCGGGATAAATGAAGAACTCATCAGAGGCCTTGATCACCGCGAGGCACCAGTGCGGCAGATGATGACTGTTCTCCGAGGCAATCTGCTAATCCAGCAATAACCATGACCATGAGAACTACGCGGACGCATAGTTACCGCCTGTGGACGCTTGAAGACCTGCCACTCATGGTCCGTGTGAAACAGACATCGTAATTTAGAGCCAGGAAAGAGGCAGGCGCCGTAGCAAACATTCCTGCACGGAAGCGCTCAGATTTTCTACAAGCATGACGGTGAGTATGTTCAAACATCGAAACAAAAATTGTAAAGCTTTATAAAAGTAACATGACAGAACTCTCTCCAACCATATTAGGGCAGGGGAGTCATTACTGTTTAGTGGCTGGTCGTGCTAGGCTGAGCAGTTATAGATAATGGGTCTTTATACTCTTTGACGTCACCTATGTGCACTGACTTGTTTACGCCGGGCTGGCGGATGGTGATAACTGCGCACCTCCAGTGCTGCAACGACCCATGGGCTTCCTTCCGCCTCTCCAGTCTTATCATGTATTGCCTTCTTGAGAGAAGGCAGCGGCATTCAGTCGAAGCAGTCGTTCGTAGAGGCAGAGAGCGCACACTGCGTCTGTTCCCTTCACCCCCAAAGACCTTCTGCGCATAATGCGCTTCATAATCCCCTCATTACTTGTCTAACTTTCAACAGGATATAGCTAGTTCAGTCTAGTACCGGTAGCCGTGTCAATGCTGAAAGGTACTCGATGTCGTCTGGAAACACGAAACATTTCAATGACCCAACATTTACAGTATCTTAGCTTTCCAATTCCACTTCCCACAGATGCCCTTACTGTTTCTGTCTCTTGAGAACAAGTGAATTGACCCCAGCAAGTTGCAGGCAAGGCGGAAACCTGGCAATCTGAAAAGTGGAAATTTGAGAACCATCTCTAACTCTGGGAAGGGCGTTGCTGAAAGCAACGAACAAGGAGACGTTTTTGGGCCCCATATGTGAAATAAGTATTACGCGAGCCTCCCGTCACCTCGAAGTTCCTTGTGCTTTCGAAAAAGTGTGATTCCAAGTTTTTCACTCTCTTCGTGACACATGGGTTTGTGATGATTGAAGTATGGGGATCTACTCATGTTTGTTATAGGGGTTTTACCGACGTATGAACGAATTCTTAACAATCTTGAAAGTCATGTCATTAATGTCTGTTTAGAAATGCGTATGATCGTTCTCCTGTTAATGGCGGCCATATCCGCCAACTGCATAAAATTCCCGTGCGGTCCCAGTTTCACTCCATGTGAAACGAGGGTTTTTGGTCTGAGGAATTTGAAAGGTAGCGTTTCTATCATAAAAAGCCCCTAGTTTTTTTTATTCATTTCCCTGCTGTGGAAATCTTGTGAATAGGAATTTTCCTTGTCGACTTTATGTCTATCGCTCCAATTCACTCCATTACGCGCTCATTTGATGAGGTTCTAGCTGATCCTTGTGATGACCAATAGAGCAACTTATGAGAGATAAGGCTGCGTCATACTTGCGCCAACGTCCACCAGCGACATTCAACTTCCACCAACATCCGCCAGCGTCTCGAGGGGATAGGGAAGTATGGATTTCGATCTAGCGTCTACCAGCGACCAGGATTACGGTACCGCGTATTAGTACAGTGCGGATGCACGAAACACAATTTCACGCCTGATCCAGGTGTCTTCCCTCCTACTTCCGCCTACTCACCAATCCTGCTAGCTGGTGGACGCTAGATCAATATCCGTGATTTCCTATTTAATCGGAGACGATTATGGATGCTGGTAGAAGCTGGCAGACGCTAGACCGATATCCATACTTTCCTAGTCCCTCGAGACGCTGACGGTCGCTGTCGGGCGCCGATGGACGCTGGTAGACGCTGCCGTTCGCTAGATCGATATCTACACTTTCCTAGTTGCTGACGCTGACGGACGCTCGAAACGCTAATGGTCGCTGGTGGACGCTGCCGCAAAGTATGAACGAAGCCTTAGAGGCGTCTTAAAACGAATAGGAACCCACACGTTCGTACCGCATGTTGTTCTCGCAAATTGGATTTTGGAAGCCACCCCGTTCCTAATGGAAACGATATCGTGGCCTATCATGGGGCGAAGTATACTCGAGATCCCTGAGATCGGGTAGGC
>MU950747.1:0-13889 GCA_036418165.1 Cooperia oncophora
GTCCGCATGGCACTCTGGTGGTTGAGACTTCACACATTCCAGCTTTTCACGGATTAGAAATGGTTCACCCACCCAGGAGTCTCCTTCCCCGCCCGTCCCCCCCCCCCCCCTCCCAAAAAAGCCCGTTTCCTGGTTCGCTGCATGTTTCTTCCACATTTCGATGCTTTGGCAGCCGTTGTCGAAAAGGTCAAGATGTCACGTAACCGTGACGCACGCAATTTTCGCAATAGGACCCAATCCGCTCAACGAAGCAGTGCTGCGACGCGTCGACTCTCTCTTCGTCTGTGTCTCTGGGGTTGACTAGCTCTCTGTCTGTCTGTCTGTCTGTCTGTCTGTCTGTTTAGTCAACCACCTAGGAAACGCGTTGCTAGTGCACACGATGGGAAGTAACGCTGGGAAGTAACGCATCACACTTGGGTGCTCTTTGTAGTGAGTGCGCCACCACCAGTCCCGAATTCCTTATACAATATGTCATCGATATTCTGTCAATCCATGTTCCGTCAATGTCCTACTGTCTCTATTTGGTCTAGAAAAGAGGTGTCTAGGACAACACAGGGCCGTTACCTGTTAAGAGAGCATGCTTTCGACGTGTCATTTGACGCATACATGATATGTAAGGCAGCGCTCAGACTTCGCGACAGCAGCGCTTCGGTCGCGCGTTCGACGCGATCGATGCAGTCGAAAGCATGCGCATCGATCGTCAAATCGCGCGACCGAAGCGCTGCCGAAGTCTGAACGCTGCCTAGCAAGTGAGGTACTGGACCCGTTGCCTGTGCTACATCAGCGACGAATGTCGCCCCAATTCTGCTGTGTATTGTGCTAGCTCCAATGAGAGAACCGCTGGCCAGTTGTAAAGCTGCGTTCATACTTTGCGTCAACGTACGCCCGCGTATTGAGCGTTTCGAGTGTAAACCAGCGCCAGCGGCTAATAAATAGGTATCGATCTAGCGTACGCCAGCGTCCAGGAGTGAAGAGTATGGGGGAAATAGGAGGGTAGTACTTTGCTGGATTAGGGGTACTTGAACTAGATAGATACCTGAACTTTCCTAATCGCTCACACGCTGCTGTACGCTGCCCTGACGCAAAGTATGAACGCAGCCAACCCACCTCCATCGCTTGAGAGGCGGAGAGAATTTCTTACAGTGGGTGGGACAGAAGCAGCTCAAGATGAAACAGTACTGGGCAGAAGTGATCAAAATTTAAAATTACGCATTCGATCTATTGTATCTACTTAATGTCGTGAGTACTCTGAAATACCACTGAATTCCACGGATTCAATTGTGTCATACAAATTTACGATTTGTGAATCTTTGCAGAATGTCACATGCAGCTGAAATTGTGGGAACTTTGGAACACACTTTGGTAAGCGGGAGATCCTGGCGTTGCTCTCGAGACAGAAGCACCTTACACTTACTCGTCTCCTGAGGATACATGAGATAGCCCAGTAAACACCAGCGACTTATGAGTGGACCAAGAAGGTGGGTCAATTTTCTTTTGGTCATTAGCATTCTGGAGCGACAAAGGCACGCTTCGCGTTCAATACGGCTAGTCGTGCGGATCAAATATCAACGGCAAGATGGGAAATAGCTTACCAGGAAAGGTCAACAGGTCAGCCTGGCCATTTGCAATGAAATGCATATCGTTGTACCCGTCTTGAGACGGTGAACTCAAAACTATCTTCAAAATTTGCGGAACGATTCTCTGAGCGGAGTTAGAGAGGTTTTTCTTCACTGTTTTTCTTCTTCCGGGCGCGCTGGCGCCGAAGCGTTGGCACCTGTAGCGCGACTCACAAGCGCTCCTTGCCGCGCAAAATAGGTATCATATTCGTATTCAGGGGGTCAAATAACCCCTAGAGACGAGACCTCAGCGAAATCTGAGGTTCTGGCTCAACTTCAAAAAAATGGGGTATGGATAGTCATGGCTGACTGATAGCCAAACAGAAGAGGGACCTATGACTTAGCATACTGGTGATGACTGGTCTTCGAACTGAAATAACTCTTCAGTCATGTCTTTTTGCAAACAACAGTACCTGGCTTACTTATTTGTGCCGTCTGCATCATTTTCTTGACTATCGGGAGGAAATCCCATTCCGAGACCAGTCATCGATGGTAGGTGAGCTCCAACCTGCTGCTAATTACCCATGGAATAGCCCACATTTTCCAAGTGAGGTCGAAAAATCAGATTCGGCTAGAAACTTGTCCCTAGGGGTAATTTAACCCGCTGAACATGAATATGATGGTATTTCATTGCAAAAACCCTTGTGACACGTGTTACGAGGGGTACAAGCAGAAGCACTCTTCAGGCCACAATGAGTCTACACTTTAAAAAAACTGGCAGGTTCCCTTATAAGGTAGTGCAGGCGAGCAGAGATGTTAGAAGCTTTGTCGGCTATGTTCTTGGACAAATGCAAAAAAAGCGACCTGCCCCGGAATCGACCCTACGACGTCTCGCCTAAGAAACCCGCTCTCTACCCGTTGCGCTCTACTACCACGTTTCAGCATGACTCCATACATAAATGTAAAGACGCTTCCACGTTTCCTCGCGATAGCATGTGAAACGACCACGCGGGGATAAGACCCTCCATAACTCCGTCAGAGAATCGTTCCGCAAATTCTGAAGGTAGATTTGAGTTCACTGTCCCAAGCAACCCCCCCACTTACAACGGTGATGCAGCTCATTTGTATACATGGCCGGCTGACCTTGTTGACCTTTCCTTGGTTAGCAGTTAAAGACCACATGGTACGCTCAAACACATTGAGGGTGTATGAGACTATGAGCCCCCCAGCTGTCGATGTGTCGTGGTCCCCCCGCCCAAAACTGCACGGGGTCAGAGTACGGGCCGTGGGAAAGTCGTAACTCCTTGCTACGCCGCCCATTTCGCAAGCTCACGTTTATACTTCCACCGTCAGCGCGGCGCGGTCGCGTGCAGTCTCTTGGCTTTTTGCCAGGGCGCGGCGCGGTCGCGTGCAGTCTCTTGGCTTTTTGCCAGGGCGCGGCGCGGTCGCGTGCAGCTCTATTGGCTTTTTGCCAATTCCTGCAATTGCGCTTCGGAATACAAGAAAAACGCAATTTCTTAATGCAGGTAACATTATAGGTGCTGCAAAATAAGGACCGGAGATGATGACGTGAGGTAGAGTTCTGAAGCAACTGTGCTGCTTCTGCAATATTCCTCTAGTATAAATTGCGTTTTGCTTGTACTGTCGTGTTTTATTTTCACGTTGTCCGTTTTTATTGTCTTGTTCTGTGGGAATGTGCGGTCTCAGAGGAACGCTGCAGGAACCGCGCAGTTGCTTTAGAACTCTACCTCACGTCATCATCTCCGGTCCTTATTTTGCAGCACCTATAATGTTACCTGCATTAAGAAATTGCGTTTTTCTTGTATTCCGAAGCGCAATTGCAGGAATTGGCAAAAAGCCAATAGAGCTGCACGCGACCGCGCCGCGCCCTGGCAAAAAGCCAAGAGACTGCACGCGACCGCGCCGCGCTGACGGTGGAAGTATAAACGTGAGCTTGCGAAATGGGCGGCGTAGCAAGGAGTTACGACTTTCCCACGGCCCGTACTCTGACCCCGTGCAGTTTTGGGCGGGGGGACCACGACACATCGACAGCTGGGGGGGCGGCTCAGTCCGTAGTCTCGATCACCTCAATGTGTTTGAGCATTACCATGCTGTCTTTAGCTAGAAAAAAAGCAGAAAAATACGTCTAAAATGCCCATATAGAATCCCATGGTGGATTGCGCTTGTACGTGCATAAGGCGAATAGAGGGCTTGGTCGGACGAGTTCTCATTTGTTAGTGTGAGCTCTTTCTACTTATCATTTCACTCTGACCGTCTAGTTTGAGGAGAAGCGGGCTGCGCGTATCTACCAGCACCACCGGAAACCAGTTAGGAATGAAAGTTCGCGCTCTGCAGTTGGTTTATGTGCCGGCGAGTAGTGGCTTCGCTCACAGCTAGTCCCGCTTTACCCCACGCTACCTCTTGGACTGCCACATGTAGTCGCAAATAGTACGTGGGAAAGCGGCCATGCCTACAGCGACCACGCTCCTCAAAAAGATTGAGGTCGAAGCTTTTATTCAGCTCTACAAAAAGGGCATGATGAAGGTTATCACTTTTTAGGAGTGGCTCCAGTGCGCGTAATCGGTAAACGCAACGCCACGGGGAAACGGCAAGCATGTGGGCGTCGAATCCCGCTAGAGTCGTGGTCTAACTTTTGCCACAACTCTAGCACTCTTAGTGCATAACCAGTCGGCTCCCGGGTGCTAACGCGGTGCGCCTCCTTCTGATCCGTCCGGCTTGCGCGCCCGCGCATACTTTCTCTTCACATATTTCGGGACTATCTGATATCGCCTTTTGTCTGTACTCCCTTTACCCGGTGTCTGAAGTACTTTTGAGCTATTGTACACATTCTTCGTCTGACTCCGCCCACCCTGGGCTGGCCCGGCCCACAATATGTATACCCCAATTCTAAATCGGCGACCCCTTGTGATCTGAATTCACTTTTATCCGCGTCATTCGGAATGTTTCTGGGGACAGTTTTAGAGAATTTTTCGTCTGGCTCCGCCCACCTCGGAGCTGGCCCCGCCCACAATGTTTTTTCCCCCACAATCCTCACCGGCGACCCTCTGCTGACCTTAGTCCACTTTTTTCCGGTGTCTGGAGTGTTCTGGAACCGAGCTACAAACTTTTAAAATGAATACCCTGCGATTTAGGGCAAAGCTCCGCCCACTGTGGGCGGGTCTCAACACACTTTGAGCGTGCCCTATATTCGCCAGATATTTACATTCTACACTGAGTTTTTTGCGACTTCCAAACACTCTCGCGAAGGTTACTGAATTTTGCGAGAAGCACCGCCCACCTTGAGTACGCCCCGCCCATTTTGGATGTGTCTGCCACAGTTAGTCTGGCGACTCCTTACTAACCTTATTCCCTTTTTCCCCCATCTTTAAGCTGCTCCGGAAGCGAATTATGAACATTTTTCTGCGGAACCCCAAACTTTCGGCGAGTGCCCCGCCCACTGTGGGCGGGGCTTCCATTAGGTCAAATGTGCTTTTTATTTCTTGTCCCATGCTCTACCCATCCTCACCTTGACACGACCTTTCAAAGTCCTTCTTCAGGTCGAACCGAATTTCCGGACAGACAAACAAACAACAAACAAACAGACAGACTGAAAGCGCTTTATATATACAGGGGGCCAAAAAGTCACTTTTCTTCATTGACTTTCGTGGCGCTATGAGTTACACTTTATAAATTCTAATCGGACATACCACTTTTCATTGAAGAGCATATTAAATACTACTAGCCGGCTTTGCCGGGCTGACGCCGGCGCGCCTCTTTCTGTGATAGAGCACGGCTCCGCCGCGCTTACCTTTTTTCACACATTTCAGTACCTACCTAGTCTCCGGCTTTTCTTTCATCTGAACGGATGATCAACATTATTTCACCAATAGCACCATACCTGCTATTTTCAACACATTTACGGAGCATGAAATGGTGGAAAGGAGCGTTGATCAAGTGGACAGATGAGAGGAAAGCCGAGTATTGGTCCAGCATTTGACCTACGAATGCAGTAGGCGCGACGGAGCCACGCCCGAAAGGCCGGGCTGTATCACAAGGCGGCGTCTGGCAGGCCGTGCATGCTGTGCTCTGGAACCGCTGAGGAATTTCATAACATGGCTCCACTTTCCTCAACGCACGCCTCCGCCTCACAGCGTATGCCGAAACGCCCGTTTCTCCAACTAATTAATCCCTCGCTTTATTCTTAAACTACATTTTTCCGGTGTCTAGGAGTGCCCCTGGAACGTTCTGCTCCTCTTTTTGAATTTTGGCTCACCCGCCTCAGGCACGCCCCCGCCCACAACGTATAGCCCCCGCGTCTTCTCAAACTATAACTAATAACCCCTCGCTGATCTCAAACTACATTTTTCCCGGTGTCTGGAGTGCCCTGGAACCCGTTTTGCGAATTTTTCAAAGTTGGCTCCGCCCACCTCGGTGCAGGCTCCGCCGTGCCTCGTACATCCTTACATTTGATCACTTGGGGACCATAATCCACATTTTGGCACCTTCTGCAGTGCTTTGGGACCAAACTACGACTTTTTATACTGTTCCTCGTGCTCAAATGCACGCCCCGCCCACTGTAGGCGGGCCTCACCACGCCGTAAACATGGTGGATCTTCCCAGACGTTAATCTTCGATCATGCGACCTTTTTCTCGACCCTAAACATTTTTTCGGGGGGACGATTACCCGACCTTTGCTATTTGGCGCTGCAACGCGCGCAGTGCTAACCTAATTTGCAACTTTTTCAGTCTCGAAGCTGCTTTTAGCAAGTTATGGGTGCATTTTTTTCAGTGACACGGGAAGCGCCGCCCATCCAAAGTACGCCCCGCCCATTTCAAGGGTATCTACTCTGTTTGGTCGGTCAGGCCTCTTTAACTTTACTGCACTGTTTCCTCATCTCGGGACTGCTCTGGAACCGATTCCAGTTATGACTTTTTTTTCCAGTGCATTCGCTAAATTTTGGACGCACGCACGCCCCGCCCACTGTGGGCGGGGCTTACCATGGGTCATGGGTGCTATTTAGGTTTTGTCCCATGCACTATCCATCCCCACCCTGACCCGACCCCGCCAAGGCTCTTCTTCAGGTGCTATGAATTTCGTGACAGACAGACAGACGCACACACACACACGGACATAGCCGATTATATTAGTAGGATTATGAAACTCCGCCACAGCCTTCTGGACGAGCGCCCATCGAGAGATTCTGGAACGCGACCGCGATGTGGTGCCTGAGATCAGCGAGATAGTCGATTTCTCCCCCCACCTAGACCACCTACTGATCTCCGCCCAAATCGGGTAACTGAGGGGATTCAGGTCAGTGTGACCTACTTGGATATTCTATTTTCTTGAGGTACGCATCCCCTTCCATTCCAGGTAGGCGAGAGTTTCTCCAACACCCTTCCATTCCAAGTGGTGGCACTCACTGCTATAGCAGTACAAAGTTTCCAAGAAGGACGACATGTGAGGAGGATATTCTTCACGAGTTGCTCGATGTAACCGCCAGCGCTCACCTTCAGTCCGGGGTCCACGAAGAAAATATTGGTCTTTCCATTCCAGGTACGTCCGGTCCCCACCATCAACTGGCGCCTTGGCGACTGAGGTGAAGATGATGTCCTAGACCGTAGCGACGTTGTCGGAGCTGCTCGATGTTGGGTCTTCCAGATTGAGAGTACTGGTCTCCAGGTAGCTACCCATGGGTGACTCCACACTAGAAGTTTCGCAGCTGTTTGGAGGTGACATGAATTCCAAAGGTCTTCTCCAGTCAGGCTGCGACTGGAGATGACTTCATATTTTGGTGTACATGAAGGTGATGGGCGAGAGCCAGCTCCTGCTTATCGAGGAACATCTTGGGTATCTTCCGCTTTGCTGATATGTGACTCGGTCGAAGTGACTTTTTTTTGCCCCCCCCCCCCTGTATAGGGTGATGTTCCGATCGCGCACTGCGGCTTTAAACAGCAGTTAATAGCTTTAAAACTTCTTAAGTTTGTTTTCATGGAACAGAAAATGAAAAATATGTTACTCGGCAAGATGCTCGTGGTGTCATTCATTTCCTGAATCTCTTTCCAGGTAAGGTCAGCGTTAGAACACATCATCATGATGAGTTTCTCGAGAGATCGACCCTTCCCAACATGCGTCCCCTCCGAGGGAACTCAGACTTCCGATCTGATCTGACTTACGGTGGAAAGTTCAAGAAGTACCCAACATGCATGAAACGGCAAAAAACCCGTGGTCAGAGAATTCGGCTAATTACGAGCTCCCTCCACATCTTGCCGAGGACCTCACAAGGATGAAGCGCCTTGATCACTTCGGTCGCAAATCGTTGAGTTTCTTCCATCGGTTCTCCGAAGATGCGGTCCAGATGTGACGCGCCCGGCGTGCCAGATGTGACGTTTTGGGGCCATAGTTTTTTGCTTCAGAAGATCCAGGCTTGCTAGCCAGTCCACATGACGTGTGAGTTCGACGGTCGAGTGTGCTTTAGACACGCGCTAGTTAGTAATGGCAAGAGCAAGAATTGCCGTGATGGGAGGAGAGGAGGAACTGACATAATGTGACACGAATTTTTGTCATTAGGGGATAGGTACTGGGAGGGCTGCATTAGTGGGAGAGATACATCTGCTGTCAAGTTGAAGCTTGTCCTTGTGGTTAATGAAGTACTTTCCTATATCTCTTGTAAATCCTCACTTAGTCGGTCTGTCAGTGTGTGAGTCTGTCGCTATGTCCCTTTGTCCTCCACACTGCTCAGCGAGGTATGACAAGGGGTGGTAGGAGATACGGCCGTTCACGAAATGGGGAGAATCGCGGGAACTATGTGATGCGACCAACGGAACCACTTTTCCTCCTATCTCGTTTTATCTGGCAATACTAACTTGGGAAAGAGCATTGCTCCAATGAACTGACTACATCGCGCTTGAATGATCTCAGCCAGTGCCATGGAGCCATGTGACGCAATTTAGATTTAGGTTTACGCGACTCTGCTGTGCCGAAGCTAATAAGACCTTCAGTTGCCGTCCAGTTTTTATCCATGCGTGCACGACGCATTCTGCATGAGGCGACTGGCTTCCATCATGTTGGCCCAGCATTCATTCGGACATGTTTGGCTGCCCAGCCGTACAGTAGGAAAGAAGGCGAGAAAAGCGACGCTACGCTCATGGAGGGTGCACCTACATGTTTAACTTCCGGAATGACAGAGGGATAGCTTACATGTACAGGGGGGGGGGGCAAAAGACACTTTGGCCGAGTCACATATCAGTAAAGTTTACGCAGCCCAGATAGAAGACGTGGATACGAGTACCAGGGCGGAAGATACCCAAGATGTTCCTCGATAAGCAGGAGCAGGCTCTCGTCCATCACCTTCATGTACACCAATATGAAGCCATCTCCAATCGCAGCCGGACTGGAGAAGGCCTATGGAATTCACGTCACCTCCAAACAGCTGCGAAACTTCTTGTATGGAGTCACCCATGGATAGCTACCTGGAGACCAGCACTCTTGATCTGGAAGACCTCCAACATCGAGCAGCTCCGGTTGCTATGGTCCAGGATATCATCTTCTCTGCAGTCGCCAAGGCGCGGGTTGATGGTATGGACCGGAAGTTCCTGGAATAGGAAGACCGATTTTCTTCGTGGACCCCAAACTGAAGAGGAACGCTGACTGTTCGAAGAGCTCGTGGAGAAATCCTGCTTATGTCATCGCCTGTACCGTCTTGGAAACTTCGTACTGCTACAGGATTGGGTGTCAGCACATGAAATCGAAGGACGTTGGAAAACTCTCGCCTACTTGGCGAAGGCGTTGAGAACCTGAAGAAGACGGAATATCCAAGTGTGTCACCTGACCTAAACCCCTCGATTACCGGGTTCGGGAGGAGCTCAACAGGGTGGTCTACAGTGGCGGAGAAATCAACGACCTCGCTGAACTCAGGCACCGAATCACGGTCGCGTGGCAGAATCTCTCGATGGCGTTCGTCCAGAAGGCTTGCGAAGTTTATGGTGAAAATGCCTCATAAGAATTTGACAAAGTGTAACTTATACTGCCTCGAAAGTCAAGGAAGACAAGTGGCTTTTTCTGCCCCCCCCCCTGTATATCGGACACTAGTGTCAATCCACGTATCTTTGGAAGCCGCCATACGGACGTGCTTGGAATCCCAGGCCCTTGACTGTGTACGTGTCTAGTGGGGTTCGAGTCATGAAAATATACGTGAGCCGTAAACATACGTGAGCCGTAGCCACGCTGCATTAAAATGTATGGGCTGGCGCTTCCTACTTCCTCTACTTCTTCTTGAAGATATTCCCCGCTATCAAGTGTTACGGGTAGTAGGTGCTCAATCGCGAACGAGTAGCCCATAATAACCCCACGTAGAGTAAGGAGTGGAAAAAAACCTCGGAAACACTCTGAAGCAGAGGGCCCCCTCCAGTGAGGCGCCTTGGACGAGTTTGGAGGACGTCGGCAAGCCTAATTAGCAGGATTCGACATGCAACCAATTCCTGGAAAGTGCACAGGAAATCACCCTACGACGCTACAGGCAACGCTATGTACACAGGCGATTCCGCTTGTATGCCGTTGTCTTGCAGAGTGAAAGTAATCGTAGTTGCAATGGTCGCAATACTCACGCGTCTCTACCTTCTTTATCTTACCGTTTCGAGTGACAAAGTGGTCACTTTTGCGAATGCATACAACGATGCCAACTGCAGGGCACCAACGGACCACTTGATTGCGAGAACTATCTTTGAAGCGTTTGTCCCGCCCGGTGGCGGGATCCCCTTTTCATATTTTGTGACGCCGCTTCTCCCTATCGAATGCTTGGTCGTGTTGGGTGCTAACTATCTTCGAGTCCGCACGCAACGTGTATAGCGTTGCTTAGGGTGTCCTTGAGGTCGCTTTCCGAGCACCTTGAGCTCAAGACCAGTCTTGGACGGTGTCAGAATTCGTGCAAAGTACATAGCTATACCGTCAAAGGCGCGTTTCTCGCATTTTGTCGGCTAAAGGGGCTACCTCGAACATATTATACGACATCTTGCGAAAACGGTCCATCCGCGTGCCGGCGGCCAACAGCACAACACTTTCATCTTTATCCGAGGCCAGCTTCAACTTCTTTGATCCTAGGCCGGCATACAGCTCCCTATATCGCGACAGGTGAACGACGGTTCTATAGATCTGCTCTGATATAGTTGTTCGCAAAGATTGCCAGTTATAGAGCGCCACTTAGACAAGGCTACAGTCCGCGCCGCTTCGTCCCTTCTACTCAAGTAGCGCTGGGAAACACTCAACGTAGACAGGGTAAGCATCGTGATGTGTGAGTTGGTGGTGTAGGTACGACCCCCACCTCCGAGAGGGGGTGTCATCACGACCCTCCTACCTCAATGAGGGTCTCGGTACGACCCCCCTCCCACCACCTTCCCCAACACCTACCTACAAATTACCCCCATTTTCCAGTTTTTTCACCCAAAGATATTCCGTCGAGCGGGAGGACGGGGGCGGGTATATAGCCAGTGTAAACGGGAGTTTCCCCAACTTCCTACCACATCGGAATTTCCCGAGGATTTTGCTAGTTTTTCCCTAAAATTTTGCTGTCGAGAGGGGGGAGGGTTATAGTGCACATGAAACAGGAAAAATCACGCAAAAATCAACAACCGGAGAAACCAACGTAACAAAATTCTCTCAAAGGCACATACGACCCCCTATCTCTCCCAACGACCAAACCCCTCCCACCAAAGAAAAATAACGACCCCCCCCCGTATTTGTTTCAAACAACGATGCTGTACCCTAAACGTAGAGAAGACTATGATTCCTTGTAAGTGATACTATGGTATCCATTACGCAGCCTAAACTTTCGTTTTTTTCGGTTCACACTTCACCACATAGTAAGGTCTTTACCAAAATTTTTCGTTAAAAATTGCAGAGCAGAAATTTTATTAAAATCCAAATGTTCCCCAAAAACATGCATACATATAATTTTATCCAAATGACACGTCAGACACGCAGTTGGTTATTTCTGTGTTTCTAAGAGAGTAATTACAAAAATATCACAGTGATTGCCTGCATTAGAAGCGAGTGAAGCTCATAGGTAAATTTGTTAAAATGGAACAATTCTAAATGCTTTATATTCGAGAAGTTCAAGCGATAATTGCATTGTATTGATTGAAGACGTGACGTCGTGTATTGGATTTTGACGTGACGTTATAGTTGCTTCGATTTGGATTTTTCATCGAGCACATCGTCGATATCAATATCGACGTTATCGTAGCCCTTTGATGCTTTCGCTGAAAAGTTGTCAACGGAATTATGGCAATACGGATTTGTTGCAGCTATACGGATTTGTTGCAGATGGTTCACAAAGCGATGACGCGGGAGTGAGCAGAACGTTTTTTAGGGCAGCGTTCACACTTTGCGGAGATGTGCGTCGACGCGCTGCAGCTGCAACAGCGCTCCCGATAGACGCGAACGCAGATGGGAACGATCGGCACCGGCCGCTTGTGTATTGAGAGAACATAGGCGAACAAGATGGTGCGCGTTGCCTAATCACGCATTCTGTTATCGATCAGCTTTGACTGCTCTGGGCTTAGGAGGGTATAGAAGAATGGGAAAGTAGAAGGAGGCGCGCCTGCTATCCTGTTATGCTATTGTATCGCGAAACAAGCGGCCGGCTGATCGATTCCCGCCTGCAGCTGCGCACTTCGGATCGGAGCGCTGTTGCAATTGCAGCGCGCCCACACGCGTTACAGCGCGTCGTCGCGAAGTCCACACGTTGCCGTAGGTGATGTCACTTGCCAGCATTCGCACCAGAATCTAATTTGTTTAACCGCAGAATTGTTACGGGATTATGTTGAGCCAACTTGTAGGATTGCAGCGATGTTGCCACTGTAGCGTCGACGCGCTACAGTGGCAACAGCGCTGCAGTCTTGTAGACACGAACGCAGCCGCAGACGGGAATCGATCGGCGCCGGCTGCTTGTAAGGGAATAGGGTAACAGGAGAGTAGGCGTCGCCCTCACACCAAACTGGTAGTCTCCCATTGGACCAGATCCGATAGATACCAGATTGCGCAACGCGCATCCTCCTTCCCCCATTCACTATCTCTCAATACGCAAGCGGCCGGCACCGATCAATTCCCGTCTGCGGTTGTGTTCGCTTATGCAGAAGTGGAGCGGCGTTCCAGCTGTAGCGCGTCGATGCGCGTCATCGCAGCGCGTCGATGCGTGTCATTGCAAAGTTCGAACACTGCCTACAACGCCTCTTGGCTAAATTAGCCGCGGCCTGTCGCATAATTATGGAAATACGAAACACTACGTTCTTACCCATTTTTTCTGCTTCCATCATTTGCAGTATTTCAGCAGGTACCGCCTTTGAATCAATTTCTGTAAAGTTCTATCATTTTGTAATAATCAATCTGCACAAGTTATCCGTGGGTCCATGCTTGTAGAAAGCTCCAAGGATGACGAAAAAAAAAGACAAGCCTTTGTGTGAGGCCGTCATGCCACTCAGTGATGATCTCACCCTTTTGATCTCGGCCACCACCACGACGTTTGATTGATTGGCCTCAACTCCATTTTCCTATTTTGCCAATTTCGCGTACGCTTCTCATTTTCCTTGCATGAGCGCGACCAGGCAGTGTATTCTTGAGGCTATCCATTACCTTTTGGCCTATCTCAGCTTCGACTTGTAAGCTATTGTGCGATTGTTGGCGTCAGTCTTCACTATGTGTTTAAAAGAAACGCTGTACAGTCCTCATCATTACGGACTGTCGGGGCGGCACAGCCGCGCTGCAATGTGACGCGACAGGCTGCGGCTCGGTGACGGCGAATCAGCTGATTTCCATGGAATTCGGCTGCGAATTCCCACTTTTTCAACTCTTCAAGCTTCGAAAGTGGAAGGTGAGTTATTCTGAACAATTTTAAATTGTACTGACTCTGAATGAATCTGAAAGAATGCAAGCCATTTGAATAAATGCCTGAAATAAGGCAAAATACAAGGAAAAGAGCATATAATCGACATAAAAATAAAGGAAATCAGAGCCAGTACAATTCAAAATTGTCAGAATAACTCACCTTCCACTTTAGAAGCTTGAAGAGCTGAAAAAGTGGAATTTGCAGCCGAATTCCATCGAAATCAGCTGATTCGCAGCCGCTGTCGCGTCACAGTGCAGCGCGGCTCAGCCGCCCCGACAGTCCGCAATGATGAGGACTGTACTGTTTGTTGGATTTCAACGAACAAAACGGAAAAAAAGTAGGAAAGAGTGAGAGGATAGGGAACAAAAGCAAAATTTGAAGTGAAAGGTTATCCGATTTACTCTTACCGATTTCTTACTGCTTTCGAGAACGTGTAGTGGCAATGACATGCTTA
>MU950748.1:0-12904 GCA_036418165.1 Cooperia oncophora
CGAACTGGCAGGCACAGTCCATGTTGAGCGCGTGGGCGGGAAGAGCGAACCGTTGTACCTGTCTCATTGACGTACCCCAACTCCTTGTCGCCTCAGAATGACAGGCGAATCTTCGACAAGGACTCAAATGCAGGTCTGACTCCGCTGTTGTTATAGAACGGAATGCCTTTGTGAATTGTCCAACCCGAGCCAAAATTTGGGAAAAATGATCAGAAGAGTGGGGCTTCCCAACACTCATTGCCATTTGACTGGATCAAGCTGCACTGGTGTCAGCTACCGCGTTGTAGAAGTAAACTGCACCTTTGCGCAAAACTTAGTTGAGCTACAGAAACTAAGGAGTTGACCCGTGAAAGTTCACCGATTTTGAGCCTAGTTCACCCTCAACAATTGTTCTCAACTAGTAAGACAACCCTTGTTGACAGCCCATGAGTCGTGCTTCCGGAGCAAATCACTTTGTTTTCCCACCCAAGCGAGCCTTGCAACTACGAATCGCGCTCCATGCTCAGCTGTGATTAAAGCTGCATCATTACTTTATTGCAGCTTACTAGACACACACAGAGGAAACATAGGAGCGGCATGCTTGAATGTGAATAAAATCTGCACTATTTACCCTTCATAGCCAGATTCTGGTCAGGATTTTTCCTCACAGGTAGTTTCAGCAAAAAAAATTACCCCGAGAATGACTAAACAACGAAGACACATGCATCCTTGAATGCGAAATGCCTGGCGTCCGCTGAACGGGTGCCACCGCCAAAGGTTGGCGTCGGGCACGCATCAGCCGCTTTCTTCGCTTCCAAACCAGTGTGCTCTTCGTATTCAGGGAATCAAAGTCCCCTAGGGAGGAGTTTTTAACGACTCTGACGCTTCGACACATTTGCCGGCATGGCGCAGTTCGACGATGGGTGGGGAAGCGGGGGGATGGCATTTCGCACTTTTGATACTTCACTAGTTCCAGTTTGCACTGTGGTAAAACCTGCCGCTTTGTTAAGCTGGAGCATGCTTGTCGAGCCACCAGGGTGAAATGGTACTTGTATGGTAATTCATTGGTTTGCAAGAGTTGACTGATACTCCATACAAGAGTCTCTACAACCTTTGATTGGACCATTTCATGGCTTCACAGACTTTTTACAGATCTTCGCTTGATTTCTCGATGCCTTAATAGGAAAGGGCAGAATGCCCCTCCTTTCATCGTCGAACTGTGCCTGCTGGCATGTCAGGTGAACATGATACCTGAGTTCAGATCAGACTAACCCCAAGGACAAATTTTCTGCTCAATCTACCAAGGTGGAAAATTATGAAAAATTTGACCGTTTTTCGAAGGATGGGGCCGCAAAGGCTGAACGGTTGTAAAGGTTAATTCTATGCTTGGACTAAACACTTCACGGTATCTTGGAAGGAGCGGATCACTATGAATAAGTTCGAAAAGTTGTTCGAAAAGCCCTTGTCGCAGTTAGTATAGTATATTACAAACAAGAATACCTAATAAAACATTAGTTTAATAGGTGATATATACCTTATTTTGCTTGCTAAGAGCTTGCCAGCTTCATGTAGTGCTCTTTATTCCACTCTCACAAAAAGCTCCGCTCATGAATCCAAAAAATCTTGCAGGTTTCGTTAGCACTGCTCCGTGAGATTTCACTATTTTCTGCTTAAGCTACTTTGCAGAGAAGGAAACAAATGGAAACCACGTTGAACGTGTGAGTGCTCGAAGGCAATGGCACAAATAGCCATTGAGCTGAGTGGTCAAAAGTGGCCCCGGTAGCGTAATAGGGAACGCAACTGCCCGGTAAGCAGAAGATGCGGGTTCGAATCCCGTCCGTGGTCCGACTTTTGCCCATAACTCAGCATTCTTGTGAAACATAAATGGGGGTTTCGATTGCTGAAAGTCCAGGTCTCTGCGCTGTGCGGGACAAGGTATCCTAACAGAGTTTTGATAGCCTTTGTTGCGTCACCAATCAGAGTCTTAGATGAGAAGGCCTTGTTATCCCTCGTGTATCGCACGGCCGGCACTAATTTATCACACGTTCAAGGCATTTAAGGCAATTGGCACGTACTCTATCTGAAACTGTAGCAGGGGTGCTCAGTAGAGGGGAAATGGTGAAAAAGCGAAGTGAAACGGTCAAAACCTGCAAAAAAGCCTTTCTTCTACTCGACTCAAAAAGCAATCTTGGATGGGTTCCCCGTTGCATCGCGCCAATAACCGCCTACGGTAGATCATGACTGAAAGTAGTGTAGACTATATGTCAGGAGGCTTTTTCCGGCAGGATTTTGACCGTTTCACTCCGTTCTTACCGCCATTATCCCTACTATAAAGCGCCTAGCTTTAGGCCTAAGAAGTAGGAAACACATCGATGCCAACTAACTTTAAAATTCACGAGTGGCGCGCTGACACAAGGGGAGAGGAGGGGTGGAACATTTTGCACTTTCGTGAGCTTCTGCTGCGTGTTCCTTTTGAACACACGTACCTCCTTGGTGAGGCCTGTGAACGCTTGTCAAATATACAATGAATTCATCTGGCCATTAGCCTTCACAGGGAATTTACCGAGCAGGCCCTCTCAAGGGCCATCCGCAGTGTGATGCGAACCAGCGAAATTCCTTACCAGATCATCTGCGCTCCACAAGTCTTTCTTGGAACTTGTAGTGATCCCGTTATATCCTTTGCGTGAAATATCGGGGAGCGGCCAAGGTAAATGTCAGAAATTTTATTTTGGCAGAAGAAAATAGGGGCGATTTGCACTTGACGAAAGCGGAGAGCGTGAGTATTGCTCCTGTCAGACCAGACGTTATTCGGATAGGAGTAGAAGTGGTAACTGATATTTATAGACCATGCCATGTGGTATGCGGTTGCCGTCTCCACAATTTGATCTATCGAGCAGCCCTCGATCATACCAGAGACCTTACTGCCCTTACTGCCCAAGTTTGTCTGATCTTACTCCTTATTTTTCGATCATTCAGTCGGCCCGTCGCTTGATTTTGCCTCTGCAGAAGAGCTCACAAGGTCTTTGAGGCAGATATGGAACAAGCTTTTGTTTGGTGAACAGCTAAAGGTCAGTAATGTTTGAGAGCCAGGATTCATACAATCCTGAGATAAAACTTACAATTGTTACAAAGTATCCGCAGCGCATAATTTACTACCCTCCTTTTTAAGCTTTTGCAAATGTGTCAATTCTACAACTTGGACCTCGAAATTTGTTCAAAGGGTAGCATCACCCTTCTAAAGCCAAATACTCATCATCACTTGAATGCGACAATACCCCTGTGGGGTACCTATTTATCCCCAATGTCAACTTGAGGACTTGACTCCTGAGGATGGATATCAGATTCGCTGGCACTATTTACTCTTTACTGCCCCAACCATTTAGAGCTTGTGTCCAGATTTTGACCGGCTTTTTTATCCGTGCACATATTTTGACTCAAATGTTGCCTTCTGGGATAGTTTGACCCCTGAATACGAATATCACATTCGCTTTGCCCGAGACTTCCTGGCACCTGCCCCAGGCGCCGGTGGTTCGGGATATTTTAGCGCCTAAGAGCCGCCGCTAGGATTCGGACTAAGCGGATGTGATATTCGTGTTAAGGAGGTCAGACTACCTCTGGGAACAAGTTTTCAGCAAATTTGGTGGTTTAGTGTATTTTGGCGCCGGCGCCTGTGGCGCGGGCGCTACGGAGTTTCGTGCCGAGCGGATGTGATATTCATGCTCAGGAGGTCAAAGTACCTAGCGAAATGCAATTTTTAGCCAATTTTGCCAATTGCAGTAAAAAGTCGTTTGGAAACTGGCCTGTTTTCGTAAGATTGGGGCAGTAAAGGGTAAATAGTGCCGATTCGCTTCCTGTGAACCATTCCCTGTGAGATTTGTACCGAATGCTCCCATTCCAGTGGAGTCTGATATTCATGAGTAAGGGGTTCAGTCACGGCTAATAACATGAGGACAGTTTCTCAGCAAATGCAGAAGTCTTTGGTGTTTCTCCGTCCGTGTCTTCGGCACGGGCACCAAAGGTTGTTGCTCCGTGTGGTGTGCGCACAATCTATGCCTTCAAAATGCTGTCCTACTATTTGGGAATAATAATTATTGATGCTCGCATATATCCTTATCCTCTGTTCCACTTGCCGTCACCTGCTCTCCCCCTTAATACACTTCATTCGCCTCCTGTCAGTTGCTAAATTTCCTATGACCACGTCATTGGTACCCATCAGAGCTACTTGGAACTACGCGACAGACAATTGGCTGTTCTCTGCCGCTAAATTCCATTCATGTTAATTTAATTCTACTCTTAGGTCCGTGTTTACTCGTGGGATTTGTTCCAGAAGCAGAATGAACAGCACCTAATGTACCTGTTCATAGATCCGCTTACACGTGTCCGTCCAGGTAATTGAAGTTTCGGATTGACTCCCCAAGCCAACGAAACTTGTTGTTTCTTCCGCGACCAAATGACTGATACCAGGACTTAGTAGTGAAAAAATAAACACACTGAACTTACTTAAGATTGCACCTTACTCAGGCGTAAGCATGGATTGTTTAAAGGAAACACCCTCCTAGATACTTCCCCACCCCAAACATCATCCTGTCTGTAGCGAGAGCGAAGCCGCATTAGCGATTCCGAGCAAATTAACAAGTGACAGTGGATTCCAAGCCTAAGTGTGTCAGAACTGTGACAGTCTTTGATGACAGTATCTCAATGGGCTAGACATGATCCCTTGCCATTGATTCCATACGAGCTCCGTCAAAGAATTCTTGAGCTATCGGGCAAGTACGGATCAAATCGCGTTCATATTACCACCTCTATTTTCAATAAAGCTGCGGTTCAGAAAGGAATGGATTGTACGCATCATCGGGCTGTTCGGCCTAGGGGGTGCAACTTGCACTGTTGCTAGTTCCTTTTACAAGGTCAACTAACAGATCTCACTTTCGCTATACATGTGAATTCTTGTGAGGCTGCGAAAAGATACAAGTGAGACACTTTCACTACAGGAATTCACAGGTCTTCATAGGGTGGCCTGGTCAAGTTTAGCTGCGTGCCATTTCGTGCCTCTACCTAGGCGAACTGTGCCTAGTTAGAGGGACGATTTATTTCAAAGTCACTTTAGGATAAATGAAAAAAGAGACGAGGGGCCCCATTTGTGTTGCATTCCCCCTGATTCTCTGGGAGAAATGATTTTCCCAGTTGACTTTCAATTTCTTCACAGGGAAATTTTTTTAAAGTGAGCCGAAAGCCGCCGAATTCCTGCCAATATTCTATAGAGCGCTGTTGATCGCTGTCCTTAAGTGAACAAGTTCGTCATCTTGTGGTTGCCCCTCTAGTAGTTCGTGCAAATAAAGAATGTAGCAGTGTGAGCATAGGAGACGATTACATACGTATACTAGAGGTTTAGGTGGACAAGACGCGAGCAAACAGCGCCGAGAAAGCCGCCGGCGGAAACGAAGGCCGTCCACCAGTTGTCACTGCCACTGGAACCGCGACAGCCACTCCAACACCGGCAGGACCGGATTTTTTGCGATTTTTGGAGGTGCTTCCGATAAGATCAGTTGAGTGACAGCTTTCAGTCTTCACATGATCAATTAGTTCCAGAACAATGGTAGCTTGCCACAGGAGACATATGTGTGTGCTGTTTGCGAGGAACCTGCACGAGGATTCCATTTCGGAGCATTTACATGTGAAGGATGCAAGGTAATGAAGACACCGGTGGCCTTTATAAGGGAACCTCGTCAACAAAGAACTGCAATTGCTCAGATTCGAACAGACATTAAAAAAACAAATGAAAACAGAAATATGAGTAAGAGTTTTGAACAATATACCCCGAAGAAGTGAATTTATCTGTTGTCTTTCGCTTTTTCGGAAGCCTGAAACTGGGTATATACGCTACTTTGTTGCTCGGCTAGAGGGCGCAGACAAGCAGACATGACGTGGCATAGTTGCGCCCCTGCCCTCCAACCGAACTTTTTACTGTCCACTCTTCTCTAGTGGCTTTACTAGCCCACTAGAAATGTTCTCGTCAATGACACTCTAGCCAGACGCTGTTTGGCTTGGCAGGGGCACTTTGCAGCTTCACTAGTTTCTTGTACTTCTTTCTATGAGTTTATACTTCTCTCTTTAGAGGACCCGTAGATATGCTGTTAAGTGTAAACGATACCCCAGCGATCTGGTAGCTTTACGGAAGTTGCCAGGTTTCCAACAGAAGGCACCGGCAGTGCATGTGCGCGGAAGCAGGCGAAATGCCGCCTAGGCAAGCACATTGAACTTGCAAGACCTATGCTCCACTTCTCTGCCCGCCAACTTAGGCCCCGTAATGTCGGATGTCTCCTCTAGGGAGATTCGATCGTTAGCGACTAGCTGTGGTAAGTGGACTCGCATTGCGCAGCTAGGCGATGATCCCTTTCGCAGTTTAATTTGAGTGACATCTTCCCTAACAAGAGCGGGTCTGGGCGAACACGTTGTAGAGTGTAATGACTATTATTAGACCCTGTGACTGCCTGCCCATGGGTAATCCCTTGAATATTCGGGGGCCATGAAAACTCATGGCTTTCTTTGTGGTCAGAGGGTAAAAGAATGATAACAAATAGTAAGAAATTCGTTTTTCATGATTACTGTTGTTTATGCCGCAGTCCGCTCTCCAAAAATCAGCAAGACCCAAGATATTTTCAACAAAAAAAGGAATTGAGCAAAAGTTGGAGGGCACCTGGTGGTGAGAGCTGTTCGACTTGGGAGGGGTATGTTGCACTCTCATTTGTCCCTTTTGCTAAATCATGTCAATGTCGTTGCGTGAGACCTTTGCAGAATTCTCTGTGAAGCGTTGCACCTGATGTAAGTGGTTCGAACAGGAATTTCACCAGGTATTCACAGAGTGGCTTTGACACATTTCGTTGTGACTCTTCGATGGTTAATCACTTTCCGAATAGACATTCAGTAATATTCGAACTGCGTCTTCACATATGTACTTACGGCAAAAAATATTGGCCTGTCTAGAACCGTTGTTGCGATGACGTTGGCGACACGAAGAAAAGTGCCGAAGAGACGCATGAGCAGCGCCAAAAAAAATTGTATGACACACCATGTGTGTCAAGCTGTCCGTAACGTGTTAAACGGGTTTCGCTTAGTACCATTTGGTGCTCCCAACAAACTGATTTGCGCACTAGTAAGGTACCCGATAGCGTTCTCGCTCGGCAAGCGAAAAGCGCTTTCTGAGTCGTTGGCGATCGAGACTTTGCCCCATAGTTCATCTCCCAGGATCAGGAAGACGTGGAACACATAAATTAGGGACACCCTCCAAACTCTCAGCCCTTTAAATGAGCCTCAGAACACAACGTTTCCTGTAGCTAACTTAAGGGAGCGAGTAGATTCAAGGTGACAAGGAGCAGATGAAGTTCTCAATCATTCTGGCACCGACCCCCAACTGAGACCAGGATGAGCGTCCGCGACGCTCGCTCTCTTTGTTTCCACCATCCCTACCATCCAGTGCACTTTGGCAAAAGCGCAGAATAAGCGCAGAATGAAAAAAAAACCAGCGCGAGAACTTCGAAACCTTGTGATTCGATGCTCCTTTAGCCATTTTTATGTTGTACAGATCCTAACAAACGAGGTGCTGTGAGAGTTCGTGAAAGCGAATCCTAGTCTAAAAAACAAAATCGAAAACAATCCCCTTTTCCTGCAAGCATTCCAAAGTTCAAATTGAGGTTCATGAAAGCACTACAGACTCCTCTCTTAGGTCTCCATTAGCTATATGAGGCTTAGTATCCTCATAGTCTGGAAGTATGAGGCGCTGCACTTCGCAGTGCCGCTCAAAATAACTCAACCATAATAATTTGCATCTAGTTCTGAGGCCTTGGAACAGCAATTGTTTGAGTACCTGGCAGTCATAAGCAGGGCACATTTTTGTCGGAGGGATTCCCCAAGGGAGGGGCGGCGGGTCTGTTTGGTCCTGGGAGACGAGGGGTCGTATTCAGGTTGAGAAAAAAATTTTTCATGGTTGCATTTTTCTGACTCAAAACGTTGTGAAGGAAAGGTCATATTTGCAGCTTTGAGGGGGAAGGGTCGTATTCCCCTTCGGACTTCTGAAAGACTTTGCTGACTTTTTCGTTGTTGGTCCATATTTCATGTGTCCTGATCAGGGGCGCTGACCCCGCGCCGATGCAGGGCGTAGACACCAACTGAGTCAGGGCCGGGCAGCCCCGCATACCGGCTTTCTAACCCTCCCTCTCACCGCTCGATGTTCAAAATTCTTGGTAAAAGTAGCGACGATTTCGGAAAAGCCTCTGGAAGAGCGGAGCGAATTGGGAGAAACTTCTAAAAATGGTCTGGCTGGAGAGGCGATTGTATTTCCTCGTGCTGTGCTTCCCGAGCGCGACACGCGATGAGGATGGAACCAGTTGAGAGGGGGAGGTAGTACCAACCCCTCAAAAAGTGGGGTAGTCGTACGAACTCGAGCAAATTCCCCGAACAATGATGTGCCCTGGTCATAGGATCGTACCGCACTATTCCCGACACTGTTTGCGAACTTGCCGAACATAGTAAGTGTGTCTCCACGACTTAGATGGCGACTGCTACTAGATTCTTTCAGAAACCCTTCTTCCTCCAAACATCCATATACTATATGTAATTTTAGGTTTATAAAACTGTATGAAAAACTGAACAGAATTGTTCGCTGCAGATGATATGATAAGGGGATGGATTTGGCGCGAGACTGTATTTTCTTTTTTTGTCTCTCTGCAAACGATAGGATAGTACCATATCCTGTACCAGTGGCACCAGCGGTTTACCGAAGCTAATGTTGCTTAGGCAGCGTTCATAGCGTTCATCGCCGCGATCGCCGCTGCTGTCGCGAACTATGAACGCCGCCTTATCCGTTCCAACAACTTGAGGAGAACGGGTTGGCTGCGCGCCAAACGCAGACACACCCTATCATCCATCCACAGCGAACACTACTGTGAAAATGTGAAATCTTCATGAAATTAACTTTATGTGAAGCATCTGCCCGGCTTGAAACCGGGCCTCGTGCCACACATAACCCTTTACAGAGTTTAGTTCAAGTAAACACACCTTTTTTAGTCATTCTTCGGACGCACGTGTCTCCGAAAGAACCATGAACGTTTCGAGTGCAAGAATGCTGGCCGTTGTGTTGTCGTTGTAAGTTTCTTAAACGCTTTTCAGTTTCGAAAATGAGCTAATCTAGCTGGTATCTGAGTAAAAGCAAGCCAGACAGCCCTTGAGGTATATGTAAGCGGTTTATGGGTTTCTTAGATTAGACGTCCCCACGTCTAGAGACGTCTAGAAAGTCCGCGGCTCGAATCCTTCGGTTTAAAGCCGGCCTGTCCCGTGATTAGGAGGGATAAGCTATCACTTAGCTTGAAGGGCATCCAACAGGTAGCCGTGAGAATTCAATACGTACTAGGCCTTGTGATTTGAGTAGGCATCCCTGCCCTTTTACATCAATGAACATGCACCTGTAGGGATCATCGTGCTCACTCCATGCTTCAACCACTCTCCACCCCCCCCACCTCCTTCCCCTGAAACCTACTCCCTTCGAGTGTACGGGAAATAGTTTCTGAGGAGCAGTTAGGTCCTCAACGTCAGGGTTACTCCAACCATCTGATTTGTTCCAAGTGTTGATTGTCAAGGACGAAATGGAGCAAAAACGACAGAAGACAAAAGAGTGGACGAATGTAGGGTGTATTGCAACATCATGAAAGCTCAATAGTAACCGCTCACGATAACGGGAACTGTTGATCGGATACCCCCAGTCGTTGGGCGACCACTAGTTCAAAGTGCTGAATACCTATCGAAGAGTTCAACTCTCTACAGTAACATTCCAGGAGTCATTTCGCGCTTAACTTAGTAAATTACTAAGGAGCTAGTGCTATCGAAGATCGAGGAGAGGTAACAAACAGCGCGAGTCTGCTCTGCGAGAACGGACCACGGCCGGCAATTTTTCGCTCCTGTGAATACGGACCGACGGCGACTTTTTCGCTCACTATGTGTGTCTGAATCAAAGCCTGCGGACATATAACGCCTTAACTCCCCCTGACACCCCTCTCCCGACCTCACTAAAGTCTGTTAACCCCCATACGAGAAGGCGTGTGAACAGGCGCAGTCAAAGCAGCCTTTTCCACGGTCTTTGGACTTAAAGGCAGAGTTCGCGATGAGTCAGAGAGTCGTTCGTTAGTATCGGGGTGGGAAATAGAAGTGTACGTGCTAATCGACTCGCTTGTGAGAAGAAAACGAAGCAAAGAGTCAAAAACGCTCAGGCTTTCTTTTTCTGAGCGATAGGCAAAAACATCTATTGTAGCTCTGGGCGAGAGTATAGCGAGGAGGTGGTGAGCACGGAGGGCGGAGGGATGGGGAGGAGGAGCGGGAGCACGGGGAGGAGGAGGGCGGCATAGGAAGGCGGGGGAGTCGAAGAGGGAGGAGCGGAGAGTTGGGGGGAGAGGGAGGAGAGTGCGCAAGGAGTGGGAGTGAGGAGAGCAGCGATCGGATGGCCAGCGTCTGGAGGCAGGAGAAAGAGGAGGGAGCTTAAGCGAGGGGGAGTTCGGCAGGCCATAGAAGTAGCTTGCCGAGAAGAGAAGCACAAAGAGAGAGCCAAACGATAAAATATCTATCAGCGAGGGTGGAGTCACTGGTTTTTTGGCGGAGTCACTTGTACAACATTGTGCCTTACCGCCACTCCCTCGAAGTGTTTTCTGCGAAGCTGTACAAGGTTATTCGTTGCGACTAAACGACCCTCCCACACCATTATTTTCGACTTTCTGTTACTGGTTCCGCGCGACCGTGCCTTTGATCCTCTCTAATCGCCGTCGGAGCCCGCTTTTCTCTATTTTACTTCATCCCGCTCCATACGACTTCCGTGACTACTACGACCTCATAGATTGCACCTTTCACGCATAATGAATGACTCACCCATCCGGGAATCCTTTCCTCTCAAAAAAAGCCCGTTTTTTTGGCTCGCCACATGCCCTTCAGCATCACTCGATGCTTCAGCGCTTACTTTCCCCACCCACCTGTGTTATAGTCTCGCCAAAAGACCCACCTACAAAAGTACGAGCTTGTACGCCTAAATCCTTCTCCGCCATTTGCTGCCGGATCAGCATGTCATGAGTTGATGGAAAAGACGGGCAAAGCTGCGCTCCTATCCACGATCTTTCAAGCACTTTCTCATACATAGCGCGTAATAATACGCGCCGAAATCCGCCCTTTTACGTAAAGATCCACAGGGTCACAGGTTGTTTCTTACTGATAATCAAAGGAAACCGTCGGAACATGGACTCCCACTGCAAGTACTACAAAAAGCCTGCTGTTAGAAGTGTGAAAGGACTTTATAATGCGTCTGAACCAGGAATTTAGAAGTGAAAATAGGAAGATAAAGGTTCTTACGTGGAAAGTTTCTGCTTCTTGGCGACTCATGGCGTTCTTACGTGGCCACCTCACCGTACTAACCACCCGCATCAATGGGGCACGCCTTTGGGAATGCAGCCAAGTCGCGGAAACTCGCTTTGCCCTCTGCAAGCTGTCATCACGTCAGCATAGCCAACTAGGCCCTTTACGGCTTTTGCTTAGAAAGCACTATCATAATCAATTTTTGACCCCATTCTCTATGAGTTGGCAAGAAGCAGCAACCCTTCCCAACAATGCTTACACGTAGAGCAAGATGCAGTCCCCTCCGAGATAGATTTTGTTAATACGTGGCCTGAAGCTCTACTCATATTTCAGACGGAAGAAGCTTTTAGCTGTCAGTCATCTTCTTTTCATTTCAGGGATCGAATCGGACGTCATGCAAAGCATGCCGCTATCGGCGATGTGTTAGCGTTGGGATGTCACCTCTAAGTATGCAATTATTTTGAAAACTTTGAATGTCCCTTGAAGCTACAGAATTGAGGATTCACACCACAGGCTGAGATGAGCGGGGAACCGGTTCAGTTTGGGAGCTTTTCCTTATGACTGTTAAACTCGGGATCTTCGAGAGGGCTCATAGAGGCTCAAAGCATGGCAGGCTAAAGAATTGCGTGCTGCCCCTCCAATCGACGCCATCAGAGCTATAATAGTTCCAGGTGATGGCGCAGAACGGATCAGGTGCTCATGTGGGTGGGAGGGGAGTGGGGAGGGGGGGGGGAGGGAATTTCCACCCAGACAATATCCACCCTTCAGGGTTAAAGGGTGAAGGATAGATAAAGGATGAAGTCTGATCAATCCCTTTTAGTATGCGACACGTGTTCCAATTTTATTCAGAATTGAAGCGCCTCATTGAGGGCGTTTTAGCTCATGCAAAGAATTGTGGGGGCCAACCGATGTGAATGTCAGTGTCTTATCCTCCCAGGTGAATCTCGACTCAATCCACCCTTTCCAGAGGTTAGAAAGTTTGGTTGGCCTGGGTAGGAGGCGATCCGAGATTTCCCCCGCACCGTGAGTGTGGTGGGCGTGCTACCTGCCACTACACCACCTTCGCCCACGCACAAGGAAGAAAACATCGAGCCAACTTCTGTCAGGCGAGCAAGGAAAGGCAATAAAGGGTGAATTGAGCCGTCTCGACCAATTTTGGTTTGAAGGGGGTAAAAGTAGCCTGAGAACGGATTTCTGACAAAATCTATTTCAATTAGGAATGGGTGCTCCTAGAAGTCTTCGAAACGTGCGAGCTGATAACAAGACTTCTCAGTTTTAGCCCTATTAGTTGGCCCGAATGGAAGCAACATCCGGGCCGACTAATAGGACCAAACCTCACTAAGGCCCAAGAAATGAGAAAACATGCATCTACCAGTTTCCCGGGTACGCCATGCACTTGAATACCGTCAAGGCGATGTGGCCTTCGATGTGTACTTGCCCTATTCAAGGTGAGCCAGGGCATAACTCGATGTTCTTATCCTCTCATACCATTCGGCTACCCAGAGGCTTCTACGCCTGGAAACTTGGGTGGAAGTCGCTT
>MU950749.1:0-10956 GCA_036418165.1 Cooperia oncophora
CCAAAACTAGATGTTTTCGCCAAGTGGTTATTCACCGTTGTTCACTTCTATATGCTTTCATTTTTCTTTTTTTTTTCCTTTTTTACTTTCCATATTGCTCTTGCCTGCCACACACAATATGTTGTTATTCATATGCCATGTAAAAGCAAAGTTCACGCTGGTCGAGTGGGCGGCCTGTCCGGTGTTCACGCTGATCTTATGGGCGGACACGGTTAACTATTTTCTCTTTCTCATTTGTGTGCCAAAATCTGCGCTCTCCCGAAATCACACCTTCTGAATAGACTGCTCCTAGTGATCTGAATGTGACTCCTCCCGACCCATTTATCATCTCCTGAGTCATTTATCCGAATATAAGGGTGAAGTCCTCGCTGGTCGTATAGGCGGAGACATTTGACCATTCTCTTTTCTCATTTGCGCGCCAAAATCTGTTCTCGTACCCAGATTCTTTCCCATTGAGCAGCCTTCTATCAGCAGCGGAACCCTTCTGACCACTTTTTCGTCTCCAATACTCTCCACTGAAGGCTACGCCTTTGAGATGGTTTATCATGGTTTGTCTGAAACGACGCGTTTTGTAAATCATCTTATTCTAGATATTTATGAGTTTGAGGAGGAGGCGATGTAGTGGCAAGTGACAGTACCACATACTATTGTGGCACTACCACACACATACTGCAATCCGGCGGTCAAGTCCGACCGCCTCCCCCCCCCCTTCCAAGCCATCCAAATATTCTTTTCTCCGTGCTTATATTGATTCCAGATTCATCTGGGAGGATAAGAACACTGTGTACATCGGCTGGCCCCCGCAAGTCATTGTATAGGCCACATCGCATTCAATAAGCCACTACGATTCTGAATGGAAGTAGAATGCGTGCCGCATCAGAAAAGGGCCAACACTGGAGACTATGTGCTTTGTGCTCTATTTGTTTACTTGTTAACTCACTCTCCAGGTATTTGAAAGGTTCACGTTTTTCATGCCGTTCTCGAGTCTGTATCTTCCAGTAACTATATAACCTATGACTTCTGTCTTCACAAAGTGGAAACAATCCGTACTGCCCTTGCACCTCCTAAGGCTGACCCACAAAAGGTGATCGCAACAGCAATTAGCGCGAAACAATCGGTTTCGCACCGGAAACGGGTTTCCTACAGCCGGTCCTAATCTTCTGCGCTATAAAACGCTATGAATTATGGGACCTATTTGCAACCGTCCATTGGTTTCCGACCTAGAGATGGGAAAAGGTTCTGCGATGGATACGTGGCAACAGAATCATAAATCGCCGCGGCAGTGGCGTCGCGTGCGACGTCGCGCCCACTAATGACGACGATTTCCGGTGGTATTGGTCGAGAATAGACAATGTATGACCAAAAATAGACATAAGGGTCCACCTGTCCTTGTCTACATGAGGTGCGATTATCCAATTGAAAGGGCTGTGCAAACTGAAGAAAGGTCGCGCCCTTTGCCGCACGCGACAAAGCGGCAGTTAACGATTCTCTCAAGTGTCTTATTTCTGCAATAGAGGCTGCCCCCGTCCTGCGCTATTCATTGTTCGCCTAGCTTGAACCTCGATTTCACTTTAACTCTCTTCATCGGATAGCACTTATGTGAACATGCGGAGCTACACGATTCCATTAAGCTTGTCGAGAAAGTGCTAAACCAAACGTTATTGAAGAGCAGTATGAAAGGATTCACCAACCAAAGTCACATTCCAGCACTATCGAAGAGGTAACGGTGAGGAGCGATTTGGTGGATCATCATAAACACCCACCCGTTGCTGCCTTTATCACTGCATGCCCTCCCCTTCCGAGTCGCCTCCAGAATGAGGACGCGACCAATAAGGTGAGGTACTATTGCTGTAAGTCTTCACCTACTTTTCTACCCACATAGTTGCAGCAAAGTGTCTCTTGAGATCCTTCAGTCCAGCCCTTTTCGATTTTTACGAGGCTTCCAATTACATTTTTGTAAAGATAATCAAATCGACAGTTTTGCTCACTTCGGACGGGCGGTGGGACGTTTCGGGGAGAGGGAAGGCGGAGAGCTAGTCTCAGGCAAGGTTCCAGCACTGTTATTCCACCAACTTAATGTCGGGTCGCCTGCCAGCGTTCAATTAGAGGAGAAATGACAGGCGCAGTGCCAAAGCCAGCCCCTCCCCTCTCCTGAACGCTCCATCATCCGCTGGAACTGAAGCGTATATCTAAACAAGTACAGATGAGTTTGTGACAGGTGGACCCGAGCCGCTATTGCATGCATATGCCGGGGAGGGGGGAGGAAGGGTCAAGGTCCGTGATGTAGCTCTTTATCCGAAGCTTTGTGCTACAGCGTACCCAAAGCCGAATAGGACAGTGACCTGAGGGGTCTATGCCCGAGCAGCTTCACTGTAAAGGCTAGCTGCCAATCTCAAATTTCTGCTGCCCTTCCCCCCCATGCTGTAAATGGCTGAGTGAACGCCAATGCTGTGGACGCATCACACGCGAATGGTTGAACGAACCGTCGATGCTTACCTTCTCGAGTGGAGGTAGAGTTCAAGAACCGCTCATTACCGGCGTCGACGGGGCTGTGACAGCGCTCTAGAATTTATGGACGCGAGCGCCAGCGCAGACAAGCTGTAGCCGATCGATACTCAGTGTGCGTTGACTCGCGCCACATACTCTCCTATTCCCCCATGCTCTCTCTAAACACGTGCGAAAAAAAATGAAAAAAAGAATATCCAAACTTTCTTCATTAGTGCTCTTCCCCTATTTATTGTCCGAGACAAGAGGATGCACACAAAGGCACAGCGTGGACTCCGCCTACACGAATTTGCGTGAACTCTGACTTTACTCTTTCTATTGCCTTCGGAATACAGATTTCGAATGTTTCAACCATTTCAGTTGTACGATATGTAGTACTGACGTCATTCGTTGTCTTTCTCCTTGGTATGGCAGTTCTGATGACGTTGAGTATTGTACCACCTGAAGCATTCCTTCAACTAAAACCACGAGCTGACGTCATCAAAAAGTCGAGGCTTTTCCCACAGGGAGGTATGTGTAATCTCTATAAGCTCACTAAATATGTATAATTTGCAAATTTATTCTTGTTTTTTTGTTGTTTGTTTATTTATTTGTTTGTTTGTCCGAAAATTCACCCTTACCTGAGCATCTTTTAATCGTCGGGTCAGGATTGGGATAGATAGGGTATGGGACAAGATGTGCAGAGCACAAATGGCCTAGGCTAAGTGCCGCCCACAGTGGGCGGGGCATGCGTTTCCAGTGTCACACGAAATTTCATAATCCGGTCTCAAAGCAGCCCATAGATGGGGAAAAGTATGTTAAGGTCATTAAGGAGTTAACGGAGAAGGGAGGGGTCTATCAGAAATGGGATAGGTCTACTAGATACGGGCAGTGCTTGCCACAGATTTCCCATAGCCCGGTCCTGGGAGAGTTTGGACAGCGGGAAAAAAAACGCCATCCGGCCGGTATATGATAGTATGAGTGATCAAACTATACGGTTGACTGGTACCCCTTTGACAGGTACCTTTGTTGGAGCTAACGTTTTTGTGAGAACACGGGAATCATTCTTGAGCGCTTCTGCGTCTCCCTTATGTCAGTGAAAGTAAATTACGGCCGCTCTGACGTATCTAGCCGCTTCTGAGCTCTGAGCAACTTGGTTAAGCGTAAGATGACGCTATGTGTGTGTTGTTGCCTCCGCCCCCTTCCCCACCACAAAGTACGTGAATCGTTTCCACCATCTCCTTGTCTACATGAAACGATGCTTCAATTGAAAGGGTACTGCAAACCGAGGAAAAGTCGCGCCCTTTGCCGCACGCGACAAAGCGGCCATTAACGATTCTCTCAAGTGTCTTATTTCTGCGATAGAAACTGCCCCCACAGCTCCTGCGCTATTCATTGTTCGCCTAGCTTGAACCTCGATTTCACTTTAACTCTCCTCATCGGGTAGCCCTTATGTGAACAAGCGGAGCTACACGATTCCATTAAGCTTGTCGAGAAAGTGCTAACCAAAAGTTTTTGAAGAGCAGAAAGAAACTATTCACCAACCAAAGACACATTCCAGCACTATCGGGGAGGTGAGGGGGATTTGGGGATCACCATGACCACTTGTGCCTTTTCACTAGCATGCCCTCCCCCTTCCAGTCGCCTCAGAATGAGGGACGCACCAATGAGGTAGGGACTATACTTGTGAGGCTCCGCCCGCCTTTCCACCCACGTAGTTGTAGCAGCGCGTCTCTTTAGACCCATCAATCCCGGCTCTTTTCAAATTTTACGTGCCTTCAATTATAGATTTTTAAAGATAATCAGTTCTTGCCCACGTGCGGGTTTAGGGGGGGGGAGGGCGGAAGGAGGCAAAGGTTTTCAAGACTTCAGCCTGCATTCCACCAACTGTGGTCGCCTGCCAGTTCTCACAATCAGAGGAGGAAGGACAGGCGCAGCGCCAAAGCCAGCCCCTTCGCTTCCCTTAAACGCTCCGTCGTCTGCTGGGGACTAAAGCTAACAAATGAGTTGGTTGACAGGTGGCGCCAAGCTGCTATTGCATACATAGGCTGGGGAAAGGGGAGAAAGGTCAACTTCCCACGATTAGGCGCTGCCCGAACCTTCGGACAGCGTGACAAAGGATTGAGACAGTGAAAATGAAGTGTGTATGCCCGGCAATTCATTGTAAAGGCTAGCTGCACTCTCAAATGTCTGTGCCCTCCCCATGCTGTAAATGCTGTGAACAGCAAATGCGTGGCGCGCATCACACCGCGAATGGCTGAACGAACGTTGCGTATTTCTCGAGTGAGGTAGGGTTCAGACTTCGCTATTACCGCGTCGACGGGCTGTAACGCGCTCTAGAACTTTAGACGCGAGCGCAGCCGCAGACAGCTGGCGCCGATCGATATCAGTGTGCGTGACTCGCGCCACATACTCTCCTATTCCCCCATACTCTCTCTAAACACGTGTGAAAAAAAATGAAAAAAAGAAATATCCAAACTTTCTTCATTAGTGCTCTTCCCCTATTTATTGTCCGAGACAAGAGGATGCACACAAAGGCACAGCGTGGACTCCGCCTACACGATTGGCGTGAACTGTGACTTTACTCTTTTACTTTGCCTTCGGAATAATACAGATTTTCTGAATGTTTCAGCCATTTCAGTTGTACGATATGTAGTACTGACGTCATTCGTTGTCTTTCTCCTTGGTATGGCAGTTCTGATGACGTTGAGTATTGTACCACCTGAAGCATTCCTTCAACTAAAACCACGAGCTGACGTCATCAAAAAGTCGAGGCTTTTCCCACAGGGAGGTATGTGTAATCTCTATAAGCTCACTAAATATGTATAATTTGCAAATTTATTCTTGTTTTTTGTTGTTGTTTGTTTATTTATTTGTTCGTTTGTCCGAAAATTCACCCTTACCTGAGCATCTTTTAATCGTCGGGTCAGGATTGGGATAGATAGGGTATGGGACAAGATGTGCAGAGCACAAATGGCCTAGGCTAAGTGCCGCCCACAGTGGGCGGGGCATGCGTTTCCAGTGTCACACGAAATTTCATAATCCGGTCTCAAAGCAGCCCACAGATGGGGAAAAGTATATTAAGGTCATTAAGGAGTTAACGGACGAAAGGGGAGGAGGGGGTCTATCAGAAATTGGCCAGGTCTACTAGATACGGGCAGTGCTTGCCACAGAATTCCATAGCCCGGTCCTGGGAGAGTTTGGACAGCGGGAAAAAACGCTATCCGGCCGGTATATGATAGTATGAGTGATCAAACTATACGGTTGACTGGTACCCCTTTGACAGGTACCTTTGTTGGAGCTAACGTTTTTGTGAGAACAGGCGGGAATCATTCTTGAGCCGCTCTCTGGGCGTCTCCGTTACTGCGCGTGAAAGCTCACGGCCCTCTAGCGTTCTGCGCGCCTGAGCCTTGGTTAGGTAAGAGACGCTATGTGTTGTGTTGTGCCCCCACCCCTCCCCACCACAAGTACGTGATCGTTCTTTTTTCGTCCAAGTAGGGGCAAATAGACGCGCAGTATCGTTCACCTGCTGCTTGTGATGAAGCGTATTAATGAATGGCTCTTTCCAAGAGCTCTACCCGAGCATGGAGGATCTCTACCAAGTTTCAGAATAATGTTTTCCGGCAGTCCCAAGCACACCGTGTTCATTTTCTGCTCGTGTAGGACCTCATTATATCAAATTTACAGAAGACTGCCTGGTTGAGAGGGCTCAGACGAGCAAAATGTTCTTATCTTAGGACCCCTTTCACTAGCCTTCCAACTGTCCAACGGTTGGAAAGTGTTCTTCAATTACCTGCTATGCTTTCTTAACCAGTTGGCAGTAGATAGTCCCGAACTGATGACGAGACTAGAATCCTGTTCTGGTGGTGTGCGCTCTCCCAGCGAGGTGTTTTCCACAAAGTGGTTTTCTATCGTCTGCCTTGTGAGCGAAATCGAGCAGAAAAGGAGTGAACACTGATCTCTTCCTTTGGTCTCTTGACCTATCGCAGCACGTTTTCCTAGTAAGGCAGGATTCAAACTTCGCGACGACGCACGTCCTCGTGCGCAACTACGTCTTACAGCCGTCAACGCGAGGTCTGAACACTGCTTATTTCGAAAAAAAACCATGGCTGAGTGAATAAATTCAAATAAGATGCATACGATTTTATTCTGAACCTTTCTAATATAAATACTTTTCAGGCGAAGACGTGAAATTCGATCAGCCGTGGGTGTTGCCGAAACCAAAAGTGATAAGCGATATCACATTTTTTGACTGGTCTACGGGAAACTACATTGTTAGTAACTTCAGCTATAGTAAAGGTAAACACATGAAGTTACTACTTGGAGGCACCTCCCTAAATAGTATTGGCATGCAAATTATTGGGAGGGGGAGGGGGGGGGGGTGGAGTCAGTGGTCAGCAAAGCCGCTATGACGTGCAGGTCGGATGGTCGACGCCCATCCAGGAAAACCGGGATTTCAGAGGCACTCTGGTCCGTTGATTTTCGCTACTCTTAGCGTGGAGGTTTACATGTCCGTATCTATTCTGGGTGGTGGAGCCATACGATCGAGATACGTCGCTAGTACAAATCGTTGCGCACAGATCGGCTTGATGGGGGCATATTGGTGGTTCCCGTCGATGCGACCTGAATGACCTGAATGTTTTTGTACTATACCATGGCACGTTTATCCTTGACAAGAGTCCACGAGTCCCACCCAGGTGAGTCGTGGAACGTGACAGGAACTAGAGACAACACTGATGAAGCTGCCAAGTGACCCCTAAGCCCAACACTGCCAATCACTGTCCCCACCATGAGCCTTCTTCCTTCGAACCACCACTCTAGTAGACATTTAACTGCATTTCTCTGAGGCGAGGTATCTTGTCAAGGTACATTGCCGATAACATACAACATCAACACTTGATATGAATCGATCTATTTACCAGTCGAAAAATGGCAAATGCAAATTACAGGAAGTTTCTCTGTGTGATGTAGACTCTGGAATTCTAATTTGTAGGTATTGGCAATCTGATGTTCCAATATGCATCACTACGTAGTTTAGCAGAGAAGTGGAACTCCACCTTGGTTGTTCCAGTCACCACCACTCTCAGGTGTTTACTTTAGTTTTACATAATCGATACCAGTCATCAGTAAAACACGTGCACTTGAACCGAATATGCTGCCAAATACATCGCCGTGACACACGCTGCATGTTTAACTGTACTGAACGTGCGCCGTATGTCACGGCGATGTTTTTGGTATGAGCGCACATACTTTTACGCACAACCTTAGAGAGACTTAATGTTCGCTTTGTACTTCTGTTTTCTGGCCGAAGCCGACTGAATAAGCAGTTTTAGACGCGCTTTCGTGCTTAACACGACATTTGTAAGCAAGAAAGTTGCCGATGAACTACTTGAAAGAGCTGCGAACAATACAATCGATATCAAGGTTCGTTCCTACAATATTTATCCGTACTTCAAACTCTGACGAGTAATATTTCCCCTTGTTTCAGAGCTGTTGCGAATTCGTTAGTATACAAAAACCCACCAACCAGCGTTTTACCGCAGTCACTGGATACCTGCAGAATCCACGATATTTCGCTCCACACGATGAGGCGCTTATTCGAAAAGAATTTGACTTTCTGCCGGCTATTCAGGAACAGGTTCACTTATATTCTTTCTTTTTTCTTGACCTAAATAGATCTTCGTCTGTATGGCAAAACTTTCGGTGAGCAGGTGTCGGTTGCTCGACTGCAGTAACAGGTTTCTCACACAGGGGACTCAAAATCACATTCCACAATTGCATATTTTGAACGATGAGGCTTAACTAAGGTAATGTAGTTGCTAGTTGACCCAGTGGCAAAAAAGCCGATAACCCTCTGAGGCCACCTTGCTTTTCTGTATTAGGTAAGCTTCCCCTCCCAACATGGATCGGTGCCGCCCAATACCTCTTTGAGAGTGCCTGGGAGGATAGAAGGGTACGCATCACCCAATTACACTGCCTTGTATCGGCGCCTAGTGCTTAGGGAGGGAGTTTTTTAAAAGCAGGAGGGCAGTAGACCGTGCGATCAGATATACATACCCTCCTATTCTCTCATTCTCTCTCATAGCAACAACGGCCAACGCCGATCAAGCTCCCCCACAGTAATGGAGACTGTTGCAAAGGTAGCGCGTCAATGCGCGTAATCACAAATTCTGAACGCCGTCTCCACGACTTCATGTTTCAGGCGTTGACCTTCATGCAAACCTTGGCGGCTCGACGAGCTCTGGAACAAGCTCGACCACTTTACGTTGACGGGAAACCGAGTGAGACCTCCTTTGAAATGGAAACCGACGCCTGTAAGTCTGTGTTAATATAGACGAGCAAGTTGAGTACTTAATAATAAAAATAATCAATGAACAAGTTTTAAATAATAATAAGAAGGCGAAGGCAAATTCCTTCTATGCATCCTTACATTATCTACGATCTTGTTGGCTGCAGATGCTAAGATGTGTCGGGGGGGGGGGGGGACGGGGCTGGGCTTGAGGCAAACGGTTCTCCATCAATTGTTGAAACGAGCAATAGATGACAAACGGTGGAAAACTTGCTGGCTTTGCGCCAGAACCAGCCCCCGAGCAAGCAAGCGTTTTGAACGACACAAAAATAGTAAAGAGTTAAAAGTTGTTTTCTTAAAGGCAATGAGCTGCACTGCAGCTCGCCACTTTCGTGCGCGACTATTTTGTTTCATGTAAACGTCCTCCTTTGAGTGAGTGCAGTAGCTCGTGTTTGCGGCCAGTTCACTCTAATGGCATGGGCGGAGACGGCCAAACGTTGTCCCTTCCTTATTCGTGCGTTACTTATCTTCACCATGAGCAACGGGTGCACCACTGAAGAAGAGTTGGGTATCTCCACCCACGATGAGCAACGGGTGCACCACTGAAGAAGAGTTGGGTATCTCCACCCATGCAATCGCCACTTTGGAGTTTTACATAGGTCTGGATTTTGCCGGAAAATGGGCAGCATAGTTCGGGTGTGTGCTGATTCTATCGTCGGGTCGTCGCGCCGGTGGGCGGAGAGGCGGCGTGGCGGCCGCCGCGTACGAGTTTTGTTGCGTGGCGTTCAAATTGTTAAAGGGTCGACGATCCCTTTAACAATTTGAAAGAGGCACAGCTTGCTGTGGCCGTTGCTCCAATGACAGCTCGGGAGTACGGTAATGCAACTCCGGGATTGCCGCGTCGCGGCGTGCCGCGGCGCGGCGTGTGCGGCGACGCCTGACCTGCCGGCGATAGAATCGCGCGGCTATAGCGGCGGGTACCGCCATAGTTCCAAGGCGCTGCTGGGCATCTTAAACCGAAACAACTTTCTATAATTCTACGGCTTTATAGGAGTTGTTTAGTGACGGACGACATGTACTATATTGGCGTTCATGTACGACGTGGAATGGACATCGCGATGAACAGTCGAAATCTTCGACACGGTCATGTAGCTGCTCCGCCTGACTACTATAAACGAGCTATGGAGATAGCCAGTGAAGGAAAGGACAATGTGAGCCCATTTTTCGCTTTTATGCTGTTTTTTCCCAAAAGCACTGCCCACGATTATCGTGGGTGGAAATAGTCAGGTGCTGCCCAGCATCTTGTTGGTAGTGACCGTACTGTCTCAGAACGAAGGGCGAAAGCACAATGGCAGATCCGGCTCCGCCCATACGACCAGCGTGAACTGTGCTATGGTCTGACTTACCAGAGTTATGAATTGCGACACAGGAAATTAATGCACACTCCTCGTTGGGTGGGATGGGGAGACACTACCACTATCATTGTCAAATATGACTCAACCTCCTTTCGTGACCGCCGTTATGCAGTGGTCTGAAGATACTGCGAATGTTTCAACGGAAAAGGGATTCAAACCACAAATGAGATGGAAAAAATCCATTAGTGCAAAAAAGGCTAACAAACAACAGGACTGCCTCGGTTTCGGTACCGCAACGCAACTGCACGCGAGAGTGTCAGGTTTTCAGAAATGTCGGATAAGAAGACCCGCATCTTTCATTTACAAGCGGCTCCACAATCTCAAAGCTTACCAGTTATATTTCTATTCGAAAAATCTCAAAATAAGAAATTTAGGTGGTATTCGTGGTGTGCTCGGACAATCCTATATGGGCAAAGAAGCATCTTCCAAAATACGAGAAAGGTCTGTCGACGTGTCCTGCTTGGCAACATGCCAAATCGATAAGTTCTTGAAGAACGTTCAATTCCTTCATTCAGGAATGATATTCGCTTGCCCAGGATTACATCGCGAAATAGATATGGCAATTCTTTCACATTGTGACGCTCTTGTGCTTTCTACTGGCACTTTCTCATGGTGGAGCGGATTTCTGAATGCTAAATCCGAAAAGGTAAAGAATTACTTCATTACAGAGTAAACATATGTAGGCCAATTGGGCGGGGTCGATACCGCGGTAAAAGGCGAAATAGACCACGCTGATCGTGTGGGCGGAGCCAGTCAAACCACTGCGGA
>MU950760.1:0-10172 GCA_036418165.1 Cooperia oncophora
ACCGCCCCGACTAATTCTAACGATATCAACTGCATAAGTACCAAACTCTATCAACTTTTGACAGGAATCTTCTAAAAGTTTCATATTTTCTAAAAATGTCTTTCCTTGGAGAAATGGCTGAACTAACCGACAGATCCTTAGCGTCGGCAACTGAACACCTAGGAAAGGTCTACTTTTTTACCTTCACTAACTGTGTCTTGAAGGCAAAGCCCGCGATCATTTTCCATCACAGATAGCGGATTAGGAGCTTGCATATAGACGACAACGCGCTCTCGAGAAGTTAATAAAATAGCAGAAAACACATGCCAACTGCCCCAGATAGAACCCCATTCCGATCCCAGTCTGCACGCGTCCAAATGACTCCGTCTTCAGCTCTACGCCCCCATCCACAGAGCTAATTCCCTGGTAAGAACTCTACGACCGTACAAGTGACGATTTTCATGCTTTTTCGTCCTGCAGCTTCGTTTTTCACTGAAAGGTGGGCCTTGAAGGCGGAGTCTGGAGGCGGAGTCACTGGAAAAAGGAGGCGTCACTGCCTATATTGCGTATAGCGCCTATCCCTTACAATTTTTTGCTGCCGCGAAACTGGTACAAGGTTGTTCGTCCTGAACCACACTACCCTCCCGACGCCATATTTTCAACTTCTATACCTGATCGCGGACCGTACCTCTAACTTCCCACTAAATAAAAGCTTAGGGAATCTGCTGTAGCACGTCTAGACTATCAAACACTCATAATAACGTCTGGTTACGATCTGATAAAGGATAAAGGACACAGTGTTCGCCGTAGCTCAACCCTTTCTTGGGATGCGGCATGCATTCTTCTTCTATGCAGAATCGTAGTGGCTACTTGTATGCGATGTGGTCCTATACAATGACTTGGGGGGGGGAGGGGCTGCTGATGGAAAAGTCAGTGTTACTATCCTCTCAGACAAATCTGGTAGCATCCGTCCAGGAGGATAGAAGGCTTGTTTGGCCTGGGCGTGTGTAAATACCACCTGCCACTACGCCTTCTCCGCTTGTCATGATAGAAGGACTATCAAAATGACCTCATCTCGACACGAACACTTGCTTACTGTGGGTCTATTACAAGTCTACAGTTGCGTCTCTTTGGGAAATTGTTAGTTAGTCATAACTATAGTTAGGCCATAGAAAGAAAGCACTACCTGGATTGCGTCCGATTCGAGATGACCGGTGACCGAAATTGAGAGATATGAAAAGCTAGTCTAGCGGTGCTTGGCGACTGCTTGAGCGTATACAGATCGTATAATCACATGTTATATGTCTGCCTGCATATGCCGCTTACTGTCGAGTGAAGAAAAACGTCGGTGGTCGAAGGAGCTAAGAACATTGCTGGGACATGAAGTACAACGGGAGATTAAAACAACTGGTCATTTTGTCTAGAAAATCGCTAAACTTTTTTATGTCGGCTTTATTGCGCTTTTTCGTAGACAGCTGATTGCTAGTAAAATCCATCGACACGAGACAGTAATTCACCATCTGCTTCTTCATTTTTCGAATCTCTCATTAGATTCTGATAAAACTCGGATAGTATCATAGGGTTCCTGAGTTTCATTGGGTAGTAACTTCTTGGTGTCTTCTTATTAAATGAAACTCTTCGAAATATTTATTTGACGACGTTTCGGGCCATACTTCTTCAGGTCTATAACATACATACACAATAAATCTATTAGTTTGGATCGAAAAGTGCTCTGCCGACACTTTGACCAATCTTTTCGGGAACTAAATTCTTCCAGTCACTAAAACAACATTCCAATCGACAAGGTTAATCACCACTAAGGACTAGGACTAGTGCCCTTCTTTTGCACAGCTTCCCATTTCCATTCTTATAGAACTACGGCAACTATGATAAGAAGAAGAGGTGGACCTCATTTTTGAGTAGACGTCGATTTTCGGAATTTTTGCCTTCTTAAGGATGCGGTAGGGAGGCGATCAAAAAAGTAGTAGTTAGAGACTTGGGCGTAACTTTGATATGAAATAAGTCTTGGGTATTGGTCGCATTCTCAGATCGAGCATTCCCACGATTCTTTTGGTTGGCCTAGTTTCCTAAGCATGCCGGGGTCTTCGCATTGCCGGCGGTTAGAGAAAAATTGAGTATTTTTGAAGAATTTAAGCGTGACGTCATCCATGTTGTGAGGTTGGTTAGAGTGGACTGTAGTCCTTACCGTTATGCTAGTATCCAGAGATACCGCTTTGAAGTCCCACCAATAACCTACTGAAATCTTTATCCCATGCACATCTGCTTTTGGCTGTGCAATCTACTTTTCTGTTTGAGAGATCCTGCGAGGAACATGTGCAAGATGTACGCAAGGACCCCACCACTCTCTACCAACCACAAGATCTCACAAATGTTCCTCCAGTGTGTACAAGGAAAAAAAAACTCAGTCACGGTCATTCGGTATGACTTGTCAGAGGGGTTCAACTCATGAAGGCATCCTTCATAAAATTTTTTTCGATAACGAGACTGCCGGAAAGGAAGCATGGCAGTTTTGTCAGTTAGGTGGAGCCCTCCTAGAGTAGGTTGCCAATACTTTGGTGGTTGGTTTACGTTTCTAGCTACGCCTTCAAGAAGCTGAGTAACAGCGGTCGTTCATTGTTGCTGGTGGCCAGACCTATACATATGCCTACTTCCGAGATTTGAACCATAGCCAGCTGGAAAGCGCTGATGCCAGATGGCAACATCTCTGCTTGTGCGTGAGCGATATCCTTCTTTTCAAGACAACGTTAAGTGTCAGCCTTCCTCCGACTACCTAGGTTCCTCAAGGCGTGGCCCCTAGAGGGCAACTCATAATATGGGACAGGTTCCAAAGAAGTAGTACTCGACCTTCTGGGGGAACTTTTTTAAAGCTTTGCTTTGAAAACTTCCTCAAAGCCATGATATACCCATGTGCAGAAACCTCAGAGGACACTCTCCACTAATCAGGGATAAAAACATCCAAAATGATTTTTGGTCTTTTTCCAGAACAATTTAATCAAAGTGTCGCAGGACTTTTCGACCAACCTAATCTATCAACTCATACTTAAACTGGACCATAACACCCACTTGCCTGTAATCGGTCAGTTGTTAAAGGCTGTGTATTTCCAATAGTGTCGGTCACTTTAGCTAGAACTGATGTTTAAGTTGATAGATTTATTGTGTATGTATGTTATAGACCTGAAGAAGGGCTTATGGCCCGAAACGTCGTCAAATAAATATTTCGAAGAGTTTCTGATAAAACTGTTTTTTCGTGGGATAAACTTGACCAGAATTTTGTCTTTTGAGTGGGTTATCCTTTCTGATTATGAAAATAACATCGTCTTGACGAGAAACTGCCTAGCAGCCTTCGCTGAAACACGTCGATCACAAAATTTGGTCCCCAGGGATGGTTCAACCCCTCCATCCCCCTTTTCCCCCGCGCCCCCGACCCTTTGACCGCCTAATCAACTGCCCGGATGACGACTGTACTTCACGCGGGTCCATTTGTGAGTGGTCGTGTAGTTTTTCATTATCACATTTTTTCGGCAAGGATTGAATAGCGGGAAGCAAATTTTACCATTTTGATAAGGGTTGCTCATCATTCTCTCTGGAACAGGTGTTTGTTCTGTGAATTCTGCGCCGTGCAGTTTTAAACTTTTAGTGCCTCTGAAGAGCTTCTGAAAGTGCAACAGGGAAAGCTCACGATATTTTATCTATAACAGCTGTTTTTAATTGTTTTCGCATGGTTTTTTATTAGGCAATCCATAGATATACCCTTGGCAGACTTTGGTCGTTTTTTTCTGAGAGTTTAAAACCTCGATGACTAGTTCACTTTACGAAATGCACGTTTAAAAGCGAAGCAACAAATGTAGTTGATGCCATAAGTCGGGGTGGTGCTAGGAGGGGCGAAATGAGCGCTCTACAGCTCTCTTTTCTACCAGTAGTGACGCTCCGGGAAGAAAACAGTCAGGGAAGAGGTGAAAAGGGCGCAATTGGGCGCATTCTATGCCTCTTGACACCGCTCTGGCTGACGATATCAACTGTAAATGAATTGATGAACATCTGAACACAATAAATGAATTTTATATTCCTTTTTTCGTTGAAAATGACTGATCCTCTTACATCTTGAGCTTCTTTTTCTGTTTGTTTCCAATTCTTTGAATGATTGATGCGTTACTATCGTATTCATGAAAGATGCCGGCTTGCCTTCACATGCACTCCATGCGTCACGCATCTGCTGTGCGTTCTCTTATTCTACTGCTCCTACTGGCCTCTGGCGTAATCGCTCTCCGATGTCGTCTTCACCATTTGATCTGGGATCACGGACATAAACTCGAGATCGTACCGGATATTTGTAGTAGTAGTAAGTACTGCGTTTCGGTAATCTATCGCGATACGGACCCGTCAAAGATGAACGGCTATTCTGTCGGATGTGATCGAGTCGATTGCGCAAACTCTGATAGTGGGGCGCTGAGCTCGTGGCGTACCAGGTCTGATGGTGCAAGGTGCAGGAGACATCGCGATTATGGTCATTATGGTGAGATCTGCTGCTGTGAGACGGACATGTGCAACTCTACCGCATCACCTTTATTCGCTCACTAGCCATTCTACTTCTACTCTCCATTTTGTCTTTCCTATAATCTGCTAGGTTTGTTCCCTTAATTTTTTCTGCTAGGTTTGTTCCCTTTAATTTTTTCAAGTGCCATTTATATAGGGGCAAAAGTAAGACTCCTCGCTCGTGGAGTGCATAATCAAACTTTACTACGCACGGGGAAGGGGTAGGGGAGGCGGCGTACGTGAAAGACCCTTGGTGTTATGTTCCTAAGATTTTCTGGAACTCTAGCACAAGTTGGCAGTCCTCCCCACCGTCCACGGTCAGGACAACGAGGAGCCCTCCCTCTTCCCCCCCTCCCTCCCCCAAGCTCAAGAAAGTAATTGCGTCGGCCTGGAGTAGCTGTTTTTAGCTGATGATGTCACACTCAGACGGGGCGGTGTCAGTTAGGCGCGGAATGAGCCTGCTTCCGACTGCCTTGCACTACCAATGGTGATCGATTAGCGAACGATTCAGAATGGAAAAAAAGCAGTGAGTAAACTATACGGCGCGAGTGGCCATTTCATTTCCCGAACCCGCCCCCCCCCGACCTGATTGCGACAATATCAACTGTAATTTCCACTGTCGAGTCACTTGCGTTAAGGCTTGTAGAGAGTGTCGCTATCATGGTGGCTGAATTTGAGTGGTGCCATTTGGGGTCTATGGGCGAAGTGTCTTTTTATTGCCCCCCCCCCCTCATACAGGGCTTTGCAAAGAGTGCAATCTTTTCAGGTAGAAAGAAATGTCAGCTACAACAACAATGCCGAAATATTGCTTGTTTCCTATGAGGTCAGCTATGGATTGATTTTCGTTGCCGTCTGCTCGAACACCAGTCCCTTACTCCAAAACTTTCATGGGTTAATGTTGGAAAATCTCGCTATACATATTTTTATTTCCTTATCAAAAGGATCTCACCTTCAGCACTCTTTCATAGTATAATAAGCAAAATAAAATAAAAATATAATTTCATAGCATAATATATACAGTTCATATAGCCGCACTGGGACGGGGAGGGGTCAGCAGCAGCGCGCGTCGCACCTTAGGGATTTCCAGCGGGGGGCGTAATTGGTCGGGATTGGAGGGAGGGGACTGTTTACTTCTCTGAGCTTTCTCCTTTTTGCTCACGGTCACAGTTGGTTGAAAAGGTATCCGCCATTGGGCTCATTCCGCGCCTCCTGACACAGCGCCGTCAGGAGATCACTGTGCAGTCATGATCCCTGACGGCGCTGTATCAGGAGGCGCGGAATGAGCCAAACGAGAAGGTGTGTAATGGGATGAAAATGGCCGCTTTCACCAACTCTTGTTATCCTGTGGCAGCAACGATTGGTAGGAAAAGGTTGCCCTTGCTGCCACCACACCACACCACTCCACACGCCCTCTCATTTGCAAGGAAATAACTGTATTTACTGTGTTTCAACTTACTAACACTTATATGCTTGTTTGTAGACCTTCCAAGTATAGTATACCTACCTTCCAAGTATAGTATACTTATGATCTCTATTCGTTCAAAAATTACTTAAAGAAACGGTCCGCGATCAGGTATCGAAGTTGAAAATATGGTGTGGGGAGGGTAGTGCGGTCCGCGACGAACAACCCTGTACCGTTTTCGCGGAAAAAAAGTGCAGGGGAGGGGCGCTATAAGGCAGAATAGATCCAGTGGTTCCTCCTTTTTCCAGTGACTCCGCCTCCCAAGCGCCGCCCTTTAGTGAGAAACCAAGTTTTCGGACGAGAAAAGCATGAACATTTGAGCCCCTTCGTTATTTGTACGGACGTAGGGTTGTATTGGGTCAGCTGAGCGCACAAAGGGGTACAACTGGAAATGTATTGCAAAAAGTATGTATGCGCAAAGCTGACGAAAAGTTGGAGGAAAATAGCATCATTTGAATTTGAAAAGCAAAACAAACTCAAAAACAACAAAGAAACATTATGATGCGATGAGTTCACTGAAAAAATAAGAATATTAAAGGTCAGTCTTTCAAACGTGGCGCCACACCTATTTCTGGCAGCGAGCCAATAACGTGGAACGCTCGTCCATAAGCGCTGTTTCCCCATCGCATGCACGTACAAACCAGGATTGTAATGGGGTCCTATTTAGGACATTGGGCATGTTTTTCTGCTTTTTTCTTCACTACTGAGTTACTCTGAACCTTGTCCTCTTTATGCGAAGCCCAAATTCACTATCTAAGATGGCAACTGATCGCGGGCTTCGCCTTTAAAGCTCTTGATTTCATCGAGTGAGTACGCATCGAAGTGGTTTGTAGTATACTCTAATTCGCTGCGGACGGTTGGCAGTATGAGGTGTCACCGGCCGCAAAAACGTTCTCTGCCTTCTTGTTGAAGCGCGCATGCGACAAAAAGTGGTAGAAAACGAGTACTACGAACGGCATGATACATAGTCATACATAGTTCATATCCACTTGCTCGCTCAACAAGTGGTGGGAATGGGTTTGGCCCCGCGCCAAATCGTCTGGAACGACACGCTTAACCGCCCGCAGCGACGATGACGCTGGAATGCCTATATCGTGTGAGCAGCACGGTCTAGCTTTGTTTATTTCCTAAATATAGGTCGCAAAATTGAAAGAGTTAATTTAGTAGCCGTGTCTAATCTAATATCGTGGTTGTGTATCGTTGGTATCATAGCTGATATTGTCGCAATCAGTCGGGGCGTTGCCAGGAGGCGTGAAATGAGCCCCTCCAGGGTTGCCTTATCTAGCAATAGTGATCGGTTTGTGGTCGATTCAGGAAGAAAACAACCAGTGGTAGAAAATGCCGCGGTGTGGCTTGGCACCGCCCCGACTGATTGCGGAGATATCAAGTCTCCTTACTTTTTCATTTTTTTTCTCAATACATTTTCATTCCTAGATCGCATTTAATTGTGTTAATGTATTATAGTAATTGTATAATGTTAATTGTTAATGTTAATGTCATCAATAAAGATTTATGCAGAAGAATAAGGCTTCTCTATTGGTCGTGAGATGAGACAATGTTCCCTAAAAGTACCGTACACTCCATACCTCGGAGATGGGAAGGGCGTGGCTGTGCACTTCAATTCAACGCATGGGCGGCTACGCCAGGACTTGGATTCTGCGTTCTAAAATGGTTGCAATCATGTCTTCTCCTAGAATAGGACAGGATAACAATTGTCTCGAATGGAAATATCACACAAATAACGCATACACTGTCATGTTCAAGTGAAGTATTCAGCCACGCCCTGTCCATTTCCATGATATAATACGTTGGCTTGTTCGAATGAACTAGGGTGGCATCAACAATTTTAAATTTAACTCGACGGTGATCCGAAGTGCTAAACGGGGGTAGTGTACAAAGCCCAGCGATAATGGATGGTTCGGAAGTTAGCAGTATGTCTAATATATTCATCCCGTGCGTGGGTTCTTCTTACCATTTGTGTAAGGTTGAATGAGCGGGCAAGATTGAGAAACGAGGAGGAAGCTTGCGTTGATACATTGCCTCTGTGGGCCATCTTGTGCCAATCAATCGTAGGGAAGTTGAAATCTCCCAAGAATTACTACGTGATCCCTCCACTCGCTCAGAAAGCATTCAATATACTCGACAAAATCAGTAAATGAGGCGGTACTACATGAGAGGCTTCTGTACGCAAGGAAACAAGCACTTTTTGGCTTTCAGAACCTATTCGAAGAAAAATCAATTGAACATGTCCGTGGAAGTCTCTCTTACTGGGAAGGTCGTCAGGTCGAAGTGGCCATTTGTGATGAGATGTAGATCACTAGACGTGGTTTTGGACGCTGATCTTGAATCTGCCTTCAAAATTTGCAAAGCGATCTCTGAACGGAGTTATGGAGCCGCGTTTACCACGCAACAGGTCATGGGATCGGATCCCTGCTGAGCTTAACTTTTTTGCTTGTTGCGCAAACGTGGCAAAAAGTGATTTTGCCGTCACTACTACTTCAGTTCTCACCTGAGCTTGTCTGAAGAAAAGTTTGCCTCCATTTATTACTGCGCTTGGACTCCTTGTAGACTACAGTGCACTACAGTGCTTCTACAAGGAGTCCAAGCGCAGTAATAAATGGAGGCAAACTTTTCTTCAGACAAGCTCAGGTGAGAACTGAAGTAGTAGTGACGGCAAAATCACTTTTTGCCACGTTTGCGCAACAAGCAAAAAAGTTAAGCTCAGCAGGGATCCGATCCCATGACCTGTTGCGTGGTAAACGCGGCTCCATAACTCCGTTCAGAGAATCGCTTTGCAAATTTTGAAGGCAGATTCAAGATCAGCGTCCAAAACCACGTCTAGTGATCTACATCACAAATGGCCACTTCGACCTGACGACCTTCCCTTAGCCAAAAACTGATGGGATACCGAGGAATGAATCAGTGCCACTACTCCCCTTCCAGTTCCGTCGCCTTCTTGGTCACAACGATAGACATGGTAGTTGGATCTATGGCTGAGCAGGGCGTCTTGAACGGACCAAGGCTATGATATGGATATGGAGAGTACGTCATGGTCGGGAGTGTTCTACAGTTCTAATCAGCCTGTAATCAATCCCCTGATTGAACTAGTGACTTGTTAAGTTGAAAATGTTGCCTTTGGAATGTCTGCCAATTTTTTGATTTCTTAATAGTCGCGGAAAGCAAACATGTTATGATGTTCGTAGTTTCATGCATTCCAAACGCTGTTTGACGTGAGCCCAGTCGTGAATAGGCAACTAACAGATGCTTCATAGCAGTGAATGATGGCAAGAAAAACTGATACACCCCGAGAAAACACCCTGGCATTGTTGCAATAGCTCTCACTGAAATTATGTATTTCAATCCTTTAGCTAGCAAAAAAATGATGGAAGAAAAACATTGAAAATGAAAGATCGTTGAATGAATTAAGAACTGATTAAATGAGAAGTATTGAGGGGTTGTGGAGTCAAAAGGTCCGATTTCATCCTCTGACCAGAATCTCGTTAAACTTCTACGATTCTCTGGCTCTCGATAGCCAAAAGCGGGAACTGTCTTTCCGCTCAGCCTCCACTTCTTACAAGATGCTTTGAAGCGCCGTCTTGTATCTGTACTCATCAGTAATGAAGACAGTATTAGCGACAGCGTCTAGGCAGATATACTCGAAATCCCTGAGATCGGGTAGGCGTGGCTGCGTACTTAATTTTAAAATGGCGGCGGCCCAGGTTTTCGTGAGATATTTTCATTTTGGAACAGTCGTAATCATGTCTACATCTAACACAGAACAAGATGGCAGTTGTTTCAAATTGAAGTATCCCACGAGTAACCCATCCGCCATGCTCAAAAGCCACGCCTACCCCGTCTCAAGGATAAGAAGTGTACATCCGCTCAACGCAAACATTTCGGAGTTGATGCGTTTTGCGCTGTCGTATTCACTAGGACCCTCATAAGAACTTAAAGGTAGATTTCACTGAAGAAAAACCAAAAAACTGATCAGTGCTGTTCCCAAACTGCGGGCAGGGCACAACCACCCTACCACATATGAACGGCTTCATCTGTCTGTCTGTCTGTCTGTCTGTCTGTCTGTCTGTCTGTCTGTCTGTCTGTCTGTCTGTCTGTCTGTGGGAAAGCTTGGAAGTACACCATCAACTTTTAAGTAGGTGCGAGGGCCAGGGTGAGGGAA
>MU950768.1:0-13387 GCA_036418165.1 Cooperia oncophora
TAATAGCTTTGCAATTACTTTCAAATCCATGATTACTTGTGAAACTTTAGACAAATGTTCGAAACCTCAGTCTCAATCCGAACGCAGGGATAAGTAGAGGCTTTTCAAAATCAATTCCCGCAGTTGACCCACTGAATTAATTGCATCCTCACTGAACATGTTTTCACTTTTCCCTTCCAAATTTCATACCCGCAGAAAGGTTAGATGGTTCCCAGGGTGCAAACATTGCTTTCGTTCTCGTCATAAATCCAGAGAATCAGTGCCAGCATCACAAAAGTACAGAGCATTCACTTAGATGAAATCCATGAGATTAGAGGAAAATCGTGTCGGAATCAAACTACGGGTCCCACAGGGAATTCCTTCATTTCGACAAAAACGGTACAAGGCTATTCAGTTGATAGTAATTCAGTTCCACAGCGGCGTCTTTTATGGGACTTTTTCATCCGTCATCTTTATCCCAAGGAAAGTGTTCGAGAAGACAGAGCAATGTAAAATAAGGCTGACATGAATAAATTTCATTGACCAGTTGGTAATGAGGAAGTTTATCACGTGAAAAAGAGATTCAATGTTCGTGAAAAAAAATCACTGAATTCAGTTGAGAAATGGAGCGAAGAACAATTCAAATGAGGTAACCTATTGCGTTAGGAGCTGAGGCAAAACGCAGACTTGCGCCAATCGAGTCAAGAGGAAATGAGGAACAGGAGCATTAACTCTATTCTTATGAATAGTTCACTTTACATTACTAGATGGTTTTGCATTGGAGCAGGTATCCTGCCTATAGTTGCTGGGTGATTTATTTTGAACCTAGCAGACAACCTCCTTCTCTAGTCGACTGCAGTCAGACCGTCAAAATGCAAACTTGATATCGAACGCTCCATGGGCAAGGAACAGCTTACAAAGGGGACATATTGGGTCTAGTACGACCACCCCCCCCTCATCGATCTGCCAAAAAATATGTGATGCACAGAGAACCCGTCTCAACTTCCGAGAACAAAAATGTGGTTTTTAAGTGGGTCGAGAGCAAACTAGCAACAAATCGCCACCTGAAAAAAATACCGGACGAGTTCCTCAAACAGCAGTTGGGCTTCCCAGAGCTACATCATCTAGGAGAAGATATCACGTAAATGGGCCACCCCCCGACATGTGCAGGTTGCCCAAACGTTACAATATCTTTGAAACAGATGAGCAATAGCCTTGATAAGTGCAGGCTTCACCTAGGAAGCGTTTTTGTGTTTCTAATTTCAAACGGCAGAAATGGAACATAGACATTCATTGAGGGGGGGGGGGTCTAAAAATCTCTACTTCTCTTGATTTCTATGTAACGCGTTTGCCGTCAAACCCACTCAGTACAGCTTCCCAAAGAGAAGAATTGAAATAGCTATTACTCTAGCGTTTTGAAGGGTCCTTACTTGGTCCAGGGTAGCCCATATACGCAGCCATTTTCTCCCAAATAATCAAACTCCATCGTATGGGGAAATTAATTCGCTAAACCGCGCTTCATGAAAGTGACGCGCATTAAATTCCTAGCCCGCTCGGTGATACGAGTTTAGCAGTAGGTGCAAAGAGAAGAAACCAGGTCATGAGGAGAATTTCCCAGTTATTCGCTACTGATTTACCTAGAGAAATAGAGTGATTGACGCTGAGGGAAAAATTTCGTGAATGGAAAAAAACACGCACGGGTTTCAACCAGGGTGCGTTAGAAAACTTCAAAAGTTTCTCTCAAAAATGCGACCCCCTAATTCGTCGACGCCCCCCGCTAGCCTTGAGATGGGGAAGACTTCCGACCAACTATCAGAACTGGCAAACATGCAGAAGTAATGAAGTGGAAAATTTTCCCCAGGTTGAAGGTGATCTTCTGCCTCATGAATACCCAAATACGACTCCCATTTGGTGTGGATTCCACAACGATGATGAGACCTGCCGTTTATGTCCCCTAATTGTGCCCCACTTATGGAGAAGAGGGCGATTCGGGGTCCACTCTAACAAAAAAGCACATGAGTGAGATGACATTCTAGCGACAGCGCTTGGGTCGGTCCAGTTGCTCGGAGCAGGTGCGCTAATGCACGTAGGTGGGTGGAGATTGGCGGGTGGGGGGAGACAACTAAAGGAATCAGGTACCTAGGTAGCCTTATTCTAAACGAAGAAATATTTAAGCTGAAGGGGTTGCATAAAATAATGGTGGACATCACTTTCCGCTTTGTGGGTAAATAGTGTAAAAGTAGGTAATCAGGATCGGTACCATTACAGAATAGGTATATCTGGGAATACTGATAGCACGAATTTAGCCCTTTCAACCTTTTGAAAAAGTCAAATCCCTAAAAAGTCAGTTCATAAGGATTGCTGAAACTTCGAGAACAGTTTCAAGCAAAATATTGTCAGAGGGCGAAAATGCTGATCATTGAGGTTTATTGAGGGTCAGGAATGGTGGCTGTGATCATAGAGCTTGATGTTCATTAATCAGGAAAGATTACTTTGTTTTCTGCAATTCCCGTTATCTGCCCGTTTCATGAAACCAATTTTGGAGGCATTTTTGGAAGTTCGCCATATGTGAAAAATCTTCGGAGAGGATCAGCAAATAGTTGAAGTCTTGGTATTTCTAGATAATAGAAAGTGAAAATGCAGACATAATGACCTGATAAGTGAATAGGGACCAGGATCGCCCGAACTCGTTAGGAGCACGTATTTCTCCAACCCCATTCGGAAAAAAAACCGTCCGTTCCCACTGGTTCAAATTTGGAGCATGATTGACTCATAGTCAGATATAATATTCCGAGAAATTTGGTCCATTGGGATCAGGAAAGTGAGCCCCATATTTCGGGCGCCACTGGTCACAAGATGGGGTTTTCGGTGAGAAACTTTTTAATACTGGCTTTCACCCGAAATCTTCTCGTTTGAGACGTTCCCCTTAACAAAATGTGCTAAAAAACCATACAAGCCTCGTGCTTTTAGTCTGGAGAGGATGAAGGGGAGAAAATTAGCATAGATACCGCAGCTTCGGCGATGGTTACGCGCACCGCCCGCCGGCTCTTGGGTGGCGTGAGGGGGCTGTAAAAGGGGGAGATTTGAAACCTTACATATTCCAATCATTGTCAGGAGCAAATCCAACTTGAAAAAACCTTCTTATAGTTCCCGGTTACTGGATGTTTATGGTCCAGGGGACGATGTGACCTTGTCCTATTGTGGGGAAAATCCCCAAAAGAATTTGGCCCCCATGCCGATGCTACTCTGGTACGGCGCTTCTTGTTGAGCACTGCACTGTCATGCGGTCTCGATGAACGTTCAGAAATTGGTAGCAAAAAAATCGCGAGCGAACAATGCGAGTGGCGGCGAACATGACCTTATCTCTGAATCCTTTTATTTTTCCCTCGCAACTGTATTATGATATTCGAAAAAGAGTTATCATTCAGAATTGGAGGGGCTTGGCTGAAACTTATAACCATAATCAACACCCCCTGTGAAGTAGACACTACCATAAGCCGATGTCCTCATGTAGGTGAATTTCCGATGCGAATCTTCGATGTTCAGCACGAACTAGGCTTCGAATGCTTTTTCGTGCTCATTCAGTTGAGGACGTTTGGCCCAAGTTCGACATCCAGAAACCTTATGACCCATGAGGTTTAGCGTCTGTTAGGCTCAGAACATCACCTTCTTTGCTCTCACTCGTACCCGCAGGTATACGAATCTCTCAAGTGCCATTCACGAACCAAGAACAAACAATAAAGTTCGCCAAGCGCCGCAGCGGAGGAAGTTTTTAGCTTTTTCCCTATTGATTTACAACAAGACGGAAGTGACGCTGCTTGATGAAGGCCGCTAACAAGACCGCTTCAACTTCGCTTCGCTATTACTATGCTGCAGCACGATCCATTCGTTCATCCTTCCCTACGTCAACGGGAAGCCCATTATACACCAATGCGAGCTTGAGTGTGGCAATCATCGGAACGTGGCTGGCAGTTAACTTGTCGTCACTTCACGGACTTCTAGGAAAGCATTGGCGGCAACTTTAGACTATTCAAATTTGCATTCTGTTCTTTGGCGATTAAGACGATGGATCCGGAACATTGTGAGTTTCTGGCTGAAGATGAACAATGATCCAAGTAGATGTAATAAGTATCCAGTTTGTATTCATTATGGCTAATTATTTATGGCTTTAGACTATCATGTTTGAGTTTCTCGCGCCAGATCACCGCCAGATACATGGTTCTTATGTCACTTCAATTTTTTTTTGTACTTATATCGGGCCGTTGTCCCAATTAAAAAGACCCGCATGTAAATTGTGAATGTTAAAAAAGGTATGGTCGCCGCGATTACAGATCGGCACGCAGATTGCTTCAATACTAGGCGCTTGCGCAAGAACCTGGCGTGCGCGGTGTGAAAACGAAGCTATATTAATGGCCAGATAGTGTTAGTTTAGTTTGTAAGCAAACCATAGGTCAAGGTTCTTCACTTAGTGCTAGTCTACTACACGATTCCAATGAACGGAGGGTGAGGGGGAGGGAGCGAAACATTTGTTCGCTACCAAGTTTCCCGCGCCACATATCGCACACGGTCTGGTTGATACGTGTGTTCGCCTCAATCTTCATTGGAACGAGTGTAGTTGACCCTGACGAGTGACATGTATGATACTAAGCAAAGGGACACACGCCGGTGGGAAGTGATAGAACAGCCATCATGGTGAAACAAAAGCAGCAAAGTGCAGACTTATGTTGCGGATGCTCGCGAGTCAGGAGGGCCGGGTTTGGCAGTGGACCAACCTGTGCTCCACCAGTTTCTAGAGAGGGCAAGCGACAACAATCGGTGAAGGTTAAGCTGGCGCCACGCTGAACCCAGTCCCCCTGACGCGCTGTAAAACAAGGAACAAGACTAAATCCACGAATAATGCTGTTTAATTTCTGTGTGAAAGCAAGGCGAAGCTTCCAGTTGTGCCTCAAATTCTGATAAACTATGTAAACTGTTGCAGCTTTCCGTTACTCTGTCTGGCATACATCTATTCCTTTCCAGATTATACCCCGAAGGAACGAGCCGGTTCTGCACTTGGTTTGCGGGGATGTCGGTCCACTCGAAGCTGGAGTGCCTGTGAAAGTTCCACTTTGGTTAGCAGTCGATCTCAGAAGGAAACAGCAGTGTGAAATAGTGGTTAGTTGTCTGTTCCTAACTAATCACTCTGTTTCCTTGTATTTTCCGTTTACTTATCTTTTTTTCTATTATTGGATGATGTTTTTAGATTTGCAAGGTAATTCTCTCAAAAGGGAGATCAAGCGCCAAAAAACTCTAGTCCAGAACTCAGCCTTATGCTACCTCAAAAAGGGCATCTTAGTCTACTGCGCTATATTCTTTACATTTTATTATATATATCTCTCTTAGTTAATAGGGTTGTTTAGGCAGCGTTCAGACTTCGCGACGGCATCGCGAAGTCTGAACACTGCCTTAGAGTGGAAGTGGGTTAAAGTTTTGAGAATGTCTCGCGATCCTACTTGTCCCAGCCTACTCCTCAAGTGAATTGTTCTGACGTTGCCTTGTTCTGATCAAAATTCTTTGCAAAGGATAGATTTCACTAAAGTTAATGTCTGAAGTAGTCCGACCGGCTCACGAATTTGACAAAGCAAGAGCCCCTTTGACTCCACCCAAACCCGCTTTGACACCAACGCTCGTAGCTCACAAGGCATTTTTTCGTGGATTTGATGTTCGTAGTCAAAGGAACAAATCGTCACTTGGGACAAGTTTTTTAGTGAAATTCGATATCCTTGAGTGTCTTGGTGCTGACCCTTGTAGCGCGAACAGTTGCGAGCCTTGTGATGTGATTTCTACGTTCGAGGAGAGCAGCCTTACCATTAGGAACGAAAACCAGAAGGAATCAATCCACGCAGAATATTTCGATCATAATCTGACCCAGGTTTCGAAGTTTTTTCCGTCATGAAAGTAGCCTCGTGCAAATTTCCTAGCTTGTGGATCCCATTCACCCTATTTTTCAAGTGTCACACCATTAGCAATCAGTATGGCAGACGTGCGGCGGTGTTCATCTTCTGAAAATACAATTAGCATCGCCATTATCATAGAGGCTGATCTTTAATACCAATTTCAGCCGCCTTATTGGTTTTGTCTTGATGAGCTGAAGCGTCTCGTTGCAACAGAAGGTGAAACTGCTGGTCTTTCTCGGCTTCCACCATATATATTTGAAATCTCCCATATTCTCGTCAGGGCAGCCAAGGAAGACATAGTTGATGGTGATCAGGTTGGAGTTGTGTTGTTGTTAAAATTACCAAGGGTGGTACTTTTTGGTTCCCTTCATACTACGATTTTGAGGCTTCCCCTCACATCCCTGAATTTTTTTGTAAATTGTTTTCTTTCCAGATAAAAGTTTTGATTACATGATTGTCGGGACAAAAACGCCGAAGCGAAGTACGAACGTTCGTCGTTAAAGTTCGCTCTCACACAGGTATCCACCTTTTTGAAGATAAATTTTTTAAGAATAGGATTGTTATTTCCCACTGCTTCTGCAACTCCACAGTGGGCATTAATATCGAACGATGCACACTATTTAATATTACCTTTTCTTCGTGTGAGCTAAAATGTGAAACACGACACTTTTTGGCGCGGGAGAAAGGGGAAGAGGGGGCATTTGCCCGAATTTTGAAATATTGTGAAAGCCATGACAGTGATGGCCAGGTCAAATTTTCAGCTAGAAAACTAACGCGACAGCTCGTGTCAGGATTGCTGCCCGCTCTTGTAAAGTAATGAACACGACAATGGGAAGCAGCGAAAGTTCAGAAGGCCTGCTGAAGCCGAACAATGCGACTAAAAAGCTTAGAAGGCTGCAAGAGTTGTCTACAATTGAGCGCATAGGTTTGCCTTTTCGTCCTTGAACAGAGAGTACATGAAAAACCTGGTATACCACGGGTGTGCCTAACAAAGGGCCTTTAGTATCATGAGTGCTTTTGAAAATGTTTCTTGTTTCATCTAGTAGGGAAAAGTGTGTGTCATTTTGCTGCCACGACTTTTGGGAAAACGCTGAAAAAAGTAATAACAATTGACTTTACTGCAGTCACCTATTACAACCTCAAAAGTCTACCATTTCTGCAAGAAGTGGAAGCGGAGTGTGTAAGCTGGCGCTATGTTACTGGAAAAGGAGAAGCCAATTAATGTGGGAAGTAGTTTAACACATTCCGGACCGACGCCTATTTCGCGTGGCATTCACGTGTGACCGCGGCCTTTTTCGATGCGAGGCTGGCGTGACACACATGGTGTGTCATGCGGACCTACACCGCGGCAGGTATGCTAAGGCGCCCCAGTTTCTCTTGATCGATTCTTCAAACTGAAAAAATTGATTACTTACGAACTGACCGAAAAACTGCATTTGGGGGTTCTTTCATATATATGCCAATCTCGAATATGACATTCATTTTTGGCGCTGGCGCCACCGGGCGCTTATTTGGCGTCACGATCGTTCTCTACAAAATTGACAACGTTAAGCTTTGCATTTGGAGGCCATTCAGGAATCACGTGCACGGATATGACATTTGCTCCTCGCGCTGGCGCCATTTGGCGCCAACGGGCGCCAGTTTGCAGCGACTCTCTTGAAGAATGTCACGTACTTTTCATTGGTTTTGGTTCTAAATAACAAAACTTTCTGCTGCAAATTGAACAGTTCGCTGCGTGGAGAAAGATTCTCCGCCGCAAAGTATGAACACATCACATCTGATTTCATTAGAGCGAAACACGAATATTACATATGCATTTATTCTAGTTCGTAAGCTTACATTGTTTCGGTGAAGGAATGTCACAGCGCTAAAAACTGGGCATCTGCTGGCGTCGTCGTGGATCACCATTGAAGATACTCGGAATTAACCCGCTAACCTCCAACATGCATTTTATATCGGCTTGGAGATGCCATAAACGCCGTAACATGCGCAAATAAGCGCAGCTTCAAGAACGAATCTCATTTTGTTATCAAAATCCTGATCATCCCTCAAACGCATGTTTCCTCAATTGGATATGGTGCAAAAGGCCGCAGCGCCAAACTGGCGCCCAGTAGCGCCAAATGAAGCGGACGTTAAGTGGGGGGCGTCTTTTTTTTTTTTTTTACTGCCGAAAAATCATGTTCGCGACCAGTGAGTGGCCGTTCAGTAGATCTGTCTCTCTGCGATTTGTTTTTATGTCGGGATGCATTTATAGAGAATGATGGTCTTATGAATCGGTCACACTTCAAAAAAATATTTTCGAATAAACTATCGGAGCTTTTCATGGCCCAACCCATACACAGGAATTCGTACCCCTACAAAAATATATAACAACCCAGAGAATTTTTGCAGCAGTCAAAACATAGGAAAATTTCAGCCTCTGAAGATCGTGACACACCATGTGTGTCACGATCCCACAGGGAGTAGACAAGTGTGACACACCATGTGTGTCACGCGGTCCGGAATGTGTCGAAAGCGGAGGTTCGCAAATTACATTTTGCTTTGCTGGCAGTAATCCATCGTGCTGTCTCCCACACCGTTCCAGCACTGGTGGTACCTAGAACATTCAAGTCACTGCTTTGCTCTTTTCACTGATTCCTTATGAAGAGCCATTTATAACTGTAATTGGCACTGGTTTTGATGTACACTTAAAATGCCTTCCTATGTTGTACGTAGGGATAGCTAAAGTGATGAAGGCTTTCTTTTGCAGTTGCTCAAATGACCCTCCCATTATTTTCTCACTCCATTTTGGCATACCCAGAAGCGCAATGAAGACGGGCTTCAGTTTTGCTGTCCCTGCACGTGCTCCTACAAGAAGCAGAAAAATCAGACCGTTCAGAAATAGCCTTCCATGACCTGAAGGACTCTTCGAGTAGCCACATCTAATTTTACTTGTAATCACTCCTCTACACCCCTCTTCTTATTTGCCTGGTAGTTTGAAGAAGTCACAGCCATTTCAATCTTGTTTTGCTGCGGATGCTGGCGCGTATAAGGGGGCCGGCTTCGGTGCGGGTACGTTTTCCACAATTTGCTGAAGCGGTAAACCGACAATAGTCGTTGTAAGAGAGGCTTGCGCTGCCAGACGCAGCCCCCTGCACATGCCCAGCATTTTTAACAAACAGAACGTTATTCGCGACGTAATCTCATACCGTAATTGCTTGTCGACTCAAGAATGGCCGTTACTGCGCGCGTCTTAGTATCTTCGTCACTCTTTTCCAAGCTAATCATCCAGCGCAAAAAACTAAGCATGAAGGGGATAGAGAACTACATGCTCTTACCTAACCTTCATGTTGTTCCTTCATTTCCCCCCGTCCCGTTTTTATCTTTGTCGCCTCGAGGGGCGGCTCTCTGAAGCGGCGGCAATTGAAATGGAACCGGATATTACGGCGAATGCTCCTAGCTACACCAGTGTACTCCTCATTGCGCGATCTGCATTATGCGAAGTCATGTACGTCGCTGGAGGGACCAGCGATTCGTACCTCCGACTTGGAGATTTTTTTTCTCACTTTTTGATTTTTTTCCTTTTCTCGCGCGTCTTACCCTTCATAGTTGGTGGCAGGCAGAACTTCCATCACTGATAGTTGGTCGGATGAGACTACCCTTTTCCTCGCTTTTCTCAGCAATCTTTTGGGAAATTAGTATGAAGATTGGTACGTTGTGAAAGAGAAGGGGGGGGGGGGGCTACCGAAACTGTTTTGAGAGAGTCATAACCAGCATTTCGCACAGCCCCATGAAGTATCCTGGCTACACAGAGCCCATCTGATGTATTTCGCCACTCGGCGCGGGAATAGCTGCTTATGATGTCGGCTCTTAGCAATTTAAAGTCAAAGCACAAATCGTTACCGATCTCGGCCGCAATTGAGTGAGAACAAATTCTACCTCTGATCATGACAAGCGCTGTTCAGCTTCGGGAGGGGGGGCACTTTGCACATTACAGCCTGGTTCTTGTACTGCTAGTTTCTTCTTTAACTAGCTGCTTTCGTTTTGCGGAGACCTGTGACCCTCGTGAAGCCACTCAAAATGGCATCCAGATAAGCAACTTCTGCTTGCAGGCACTCATGGTCTTTTCACGGTGGTCCCGTACAACCTTTAGACCGATTGTTGCCCCCACTAGGCCAACGACAGTTGACTGGAATGCATAAAAAAAAATATTTCAGCATTCTCATGCACACGTCCGACTAGATGCTGTACAACCGTTGGAGGTGTCCTCAATACGCCCGAATCTTTCAGCATGTAAGCATATTGGAAGGCTGGTGCGCAACTTACATAGTGTACAACCTGACTAAACCTTTGTACTTTTACGTTGATTCCTTGTTGTGTTTTTACTACGAGTTCCGTCTAAGCTACCGATTTTCTTTCTGATTAGTGTTTCCATTGTTTCTATAGGAAAGCGTTTCTGCTGTTGTTTGTGCAAGAATTTGTTCGAATGCTCATGGTACGGGTGTATTTCCATGTTTGTTTTTTGTCGAATTATCATCATATTCTTCGATTTGGTGTGACTATTTGATCCTAAGCAGTCTACATATCTGTTTTGTTGCAATGTGATTTTATTTGCTCAATTTGCGCTCTGGTAACTGCAAATGAAAACCTCATCAGCGCACCATTCCATTCCTAAAGCTCGTTGAGCACATGAAATAAAAGTTTCCACTAAACAGCTCAAGTGAATCTTGCATATTCTTTATCATGGAGTCTGTTTCGCTGCGGACGCTGGGCTGTGTCAGGGGGGCTGGGTCTGGCGTGGCGCCAGCCTGTTCTCCACAATCGGTAGGCGTCGCGCCAAACTCAGCCTTCCTGCTACACCCCATCATAGCCAACGATTAAGACTGTACTTCATTTCCACGCTATTTCTACGAATGTTCGCAGTTCGGTGGCATTCAGTACTGCAATAAAAAAAGTGATTGTGAGTCATAGGAATGAAGAGTCTCACATTGCTTTAGGAAGGGGGAGGCTGGTGAACAAGCTCCAGTGTGGATGATTCGATTCCTCAGTGCAGGAACGGTCGTCATTTCCAGTGGCTCACAGATCCATTAAGTCATTCCTGGCATCGTTCTCACTTCACAGATTATTTCTCGCAGTCTTGTTCGTTGCGGATGTTGAGCAGTGTCAGGTAGGCTTGGTTTGGCGCGGGGCCCAGCCTGTTCTCTACCGATTGTTGGAACAAAAAAAAGCAACAATAAGTGGTGGATGGCCCCGCACCACATCCAGCCGCTGACACGCCCCAGCATCTGCAGCGAATGTGACTATAGTCCCAACTACTATGGCCCTAGAAGAAATAAATCTATGGTCGCTACGCGGGCTACTCATTTACAGCGATTAGCTAAGAGTTGGCCACTCGCCGTCGATTGCAGCCGATCGTGGATTACTTACTCTTAAGGCCGCGTTTATACTTTGCGGCAGCGTAGCGCTTCCAGCGTTTCACTAGCGTTTCGCTAGCGTTTGCAGCGGCGGGGCTAGAGAGTATAGAAGAGTAGGACAGAATACTTTCTAGCCCCGCCGCTGCAAACGCTAGCGGCACGCTAGCGTACGCTGGTGACGCTGGGAACGCTAGATCGATATCTATCTTTCCCCGACACTGCCGCTGGCGTACGCTGGAAGCGCTACGCTACGCTGCCGCAAAGTATAAACGCAGCCTAACGAGGAATGTCCAAAATTACAGTCATCCGTGCTGTGAACCGTTGATTGCATAATCAAACTGATACATTTTCGTGGCCTTACAGTGGATTACAGGATCTTACGGGCTTGCCCTATATATGGAAAGGTGTTTACAAAATGTAACCTCCTCCCTCTCCACCATCGAAATGGACTAGCACGGGAAATATTTCTACTTCACATTCCTATAGAAAGGATTCCCATTGGTCTTGGCTGTAGCATTTGATCACTCCCTTGTGGATGAAGTTAAAGACACATTTCACGACTAGGTGGAAATTATAATCGAGGAGCGTGCGGCAGAATCGTCCGCTGGGAGCAGTAGTGGGCGTGGCCGCGACGCCGCATCTGCAAGTTTATAGATGTAAAGTTTTTAAAGCGTTGAAGGCAGCAACTGTGAGGACTACACTTCCGCCGCGCGACTAACCTAGCAGCGCGCTACATTTCGCTCGTGAGACAACTAATTCTGTTTTCTCTGCGTCTTTCCTCTCGAGATCAGACAGCAGACGCACCACAACACTTCGCTCCCCTCCCTACTTAGGCAGAACATTTCATACATTCCATCTTGAAGTGGCTCAATCAAAGTGAGAGAGCTTTCAAGTAGTTCGCGGACAGTTCGAGCTTGAGGCCATCGAAGCAATAACGGTAGCCTCAAAGGGCATGATGGTTGTCCTATACACATCCTGTCGTACCGCAATAACGCACCAATATCGCATGTGGTAGTGTTACACGTTCGTCATGTCTCTAGAAACTACACAGGATCGCTAACGAATGGCGCATCGCAATGCACTGCCGCGATCGTACATGCGGTCGTGGTACAATCCCACTAAAGGAAGGTGTTTTTGCCAACTCTGTTTTATGCGGAAATGATGTGAGATAGCCAATTAATGACCAACTGCTCGTCTATAAACGCATACAGCCTTTCTAAGTTTTGATCCCGCATCTGATACGAATCCAATCCAAAAATGCATTTGGATGCGGCCCTTTGGATAGCGGGTTCCTTTGGTCCACCACTGGGACCGCCGAAACCCGCGATCCAAGGGTCGCGTCCAAATGCCGTGAGGTCCGGCAGCTAGCGATAAGCTGCAAATTGGCGTACAATTCGGCAGAGAAACATTGAAGGCAATCGGACCAGGAATGGTGACCTCGATAAGATTTTCCAGTAAGGCAGAGGAAGTATCGACAGAGGAGATTCGCTCTCGCACACTCAAAGGCAGTTGGCACGATAATTTGGTGCTCTGTCTAAAATGGTAGCAGGGGTGCTAAATAGTGGGAAAATGGCGAAAAAGCGAAGTGAAACGGTCAAAACCTGCAAAAAAGCCTTTGTTCTACACGACTCAGAAAATTTTGGACGAGTTCCCCGTTGGCATCGTGCCAATAATCGCTAAGAAAGCGATTTTGGACGAGATCCCCGTTGGCATCGTGCCAATAATCTCTACGGCAGATACGATTGCACTCATATATCGTTGTAGCGCCGCGGCCGCCTCATGTCAATCCCTTAGCCTCATATTGTTCTTCGCAAATGAGCGACAAAAGCATCAGGACCAGTCGGACATTTGTGGGCGGGCGGGCGGGTGGCGTTCGGGTCGGTATGATATAGCTTGATAGGTCGCTATAAGGGTATCTTCCTTGAAAAAAGCGTCACGCGCCCTTGCTCAGGGGCGCGAATTTTGTTCTGCTAGGAGTATTAGTCCTACATGTCCTAGAGATCTCTCGTTCCAACTGCTTCAAGGGAACAGATGTCCCAAAATGTCATGCGCGGTGGCGCGCGGACGACTGTCTTGCTT
>MU950774.1:0-12679 GCA_036418165.1 Cooperia oncophora
CATTCTTTACTTGAGTCGCTAGATTTCGAGCAGTGGAGGGAGACCAGATAGGATAGAAGTGCAATTGGAAAGCGCAATCTCACCGAGCTGCATGAACAAGGTCTTCGAAAAGAGAGTCGAGAGCTGTAATTTCTCACTTCCCAGGTAAGATTGCTAAGATATGTAGAGTCTCGCTCGGAGCGGATGATGGAGCGTCTCAAGGGATAAGGCTGGACTTGGAGTGGAGCTACTCCGTTCTCTAGCAGGTATGGAAGCTGACAGGCGACCACAGCTGGCTAGAAACCGGCTGGCCCTGCGACAAGTCCAGCCCACCTTGGAACGCCCCAAAGTCCGCAGCGAAAAAGACTGTAATTCTAACAGGGACTTGCTCCTACGTTGGCCTTTTCTCACAGAAATTGTTATTGCGCCGCAGTAACCATTGGCAATTAGAATGAATCGCCCGTGACAAGGATCCTACTATATATAAACGGCAACGTCTGTCTGTCTGTCTGTCTGTCTGTCTGTCCGGAAATTCGGAACTACCTGAAGAGCCAGTTTCAGGGGGCGGGTCAAGGTTGGGATGGGTAGGGCATGGGCCAAGATGTACGGAACACACGTGAGGCTAAGCCCCGCCCACTGTGGGCGGGGCGTGCGCACAGTTGTGAGCTACATAATTCAAAAATTCGTAACTCGGTTCCAAAAGAGCCCGGAGAGTGGAAAATGTGGCAAATGATAGGCAAATCAGTTGGCCTGGACGACAAATCAATGAAGCACACTCCCTAACTAGCGAGTGTATCGCGCCTGCAAGTGAAGGGTGCCGAAGGCAGAAACCTCAAATCGCATCCGGAAAACGTTTACGAAATGGGGAGTAAGGGTGGAGCGAATGTATTTGGGCAAGATGAATGTTAGTGAGGATAACGTGAGGGAGTAAGCAGCAAATGCGGTACCGTCGGCAATAGTTTGAATTCTGCGATTTCTCATCACTAACATGAGGGAGTGCCGTATAGAAAATTTTGCTGACTGTCTTCTAGGGGGGTATATACAAGCAGTGAAACGGTAAAGTGCGGTAATTCTCAAAACAATTTTTTTTCGACCATTCGGCCGGCGAAGCCGGCCGATCTACGGCCACCCTTTCATGGAAAAAAGCTTCTCACCGACGCACCGCGAAGCCTGCCTGTCCGACTGCACCGGGATTTAAAGACAAAGCGTTTAAGCCATGAGACGCGCCATGCGCTCGAATCAGCTCGGGATGGTTGAACCCGGTGAAGAGTTTCACGTTCTCATGTTCTCCTTCACATGATTAAGTGGCGGGACCAAGGTGTGTTTTGAAATTCTTGAACGGATTTACCTTTCAAAAAAGTCTCCTGAAGTCCAGAGTCAAATTGCGGACAGGGACAAAGTTTTCGCTAATTCGAAATTTTGACTCACTATCAAAAATTGAAATGTGAAGCTATAGAGGGTCAATAGAGCTGGGCTGAGGTAAAAGTGCAAGGTAAATCTGCTGGCAATCAGTCAATCCGTGGAAGCTTGGAATGAGCCCTGGGCATGGCTCGATCTTTTAGGTCTCACTGCTGTTCCTTATGCTCTTCAACTAGAAAACAGCTTCTTTCCATCAATTACACGGCTTCATCGTGAATAGAAAGATAAGTGGTGGTACAAAATCCAAAGAGAGTAAGTAATCGAGAAAAGCAAAATCGATAATGACCTAGCATCTTTCCTACTCTTAACTGGAACGTCGATCTTTACATCTCTCATTACAGCACATCCAGGTGCGAATCAATTTTCATCAAGACAATTTTATGATATAGCAGTGTAATAACAAGCCCACAACCTGTTGGCCAAACCTCGGCCCGACTCTTATCCCAATCAGCCAAGGCTTCCTCTCGTCAGCTGTAGTTGCTAGCGATATGTGGCGGAGCGGGGTCAGGGCACGTAGAACGAGCCCACCTGCCGACTATGCTCCCTATCAATAGCAGTAGAATCAGGTAGACAGCCCTTTTCGGGAAACCCTGATGGGCTCATTTCACACTTCTGCTGGATTGCGACGATATCAAGTGCATATGGTCCCAGATTTTCCTGGGCCATTAATAACACAGACTTGCGCACCAGCTGACCTCCTCAAGTTGTTCCATAGTTCAAATCGCTTTCAAAGTGCCGATTCTGAGTAGAAGTGAAATGCGTGGCCCAACTTAAAGGAATAAAGTAACGCATAAAGTAGCGCATCCCAGAAGGAATAAGTAACGTTGAAAGCTTCATATTTTTTAACTTGAAGATTTCAAAGAAAAGAAAGAGCAGCCACTACAAGCCATCTTCGTGTGTACTCTGACCATGAATTAGGATGAAATGGTGAACGAATTATGCTTGGCGTCGACTAGTACCTTTTGGGAATGCGCCATGCTTTTGTCTCCCACTAAAGAACTGGTCTATGTGTATGCGTGTTTAGCCTATGGGAAATCTTGTGGGGCCTCTTCTACGAGGTTCCGTATAATCACGCTAAGTCTAAGAATGTCTCGACTAGCTCGGGAGACATGTGTTCTGAAATTCGATGCAACGACAACTTCTCACTTGCCTTTGCACTACATACACCTAACGAACTTCGGCAAAAGTAAATAATCAAAGGTAGGCTGTATTGGATCCTCACATGTCCTTCATATGGCTTTTACCACGGTGGAGTCCCGGGTCTTGACGAAGGCATCGTAGGAAGTGCTGCAAGTGCGGATATGTCACCAGGAACCAACTGATTTATGGCGAAAATGGCGCAGTGTGCTAGGTCATATTGCTAGGAAGCTTTCTGCTGATCTACGCGCCATGGCGCAACCCGGATGTCCTGCGCTACAAACCATGCACTGCTATTATCCGCAAACTAGCACACCTAAGGCTAAGTAATAGACTGCTGTTCAGGGGATGTACAGCGCCCGCCGAAACAAATAGGGTGCTTACAACCTTGGTGGAGGCAGAACCCTAGAGAAATGCCCATCTAAAGGACACCTCGTGCCCAACTAGAATTGTCGTAATGGAGATGAGGAGTTCGCTCAGGCCCGATTCTAGTGTAAAAGGAGCCCTGAACGACGCGGAGACTTTCGAATGCCTCCTAGATTTTTATCGTCCAGATAATAACAGAAAGGAAATAAAATCAGCTGTAAATTGTCACTACTTCTGAGAAGACTCACAGAAGAAAATAACGAGATTGCGAGTAGCATCACGGAGAATCTCATCAATTTTGTCTTCATCGACGTCGTCAATCGAGTTGTCGTTGTCCTCGTGTTTCAGTTCCTCAGCTGCCTTTCCAGCTTTCTGAAATGAAAAAAAACAGTCACGTCACATAACTGATTTGTTAAGAAGGGGCGCTGCTTAATTGTCATCCAGTTGCCTATGAAGGTTGGCATGGAACCCATGACCGTACCTACTGTCGCGACATAGAGTAGTCATTGAATGCCCATGAACGCCCCCTTGCACACCCTCTCCATCGAGTCTCTTTCTAAATATTATGGGAGATAACTGGGCGTCCAGTGTAATTGAAAGCTTCTTCTTGGCTCTTTCTTATAGGAGTATTACAGTCGTCGGACTAAAATATCAACCAGATCACTTGAAAGCGTCAAACTTATTGAAGCAGTTTAGTTCGCTCTGTCCACCTCAAAATTGGCCACGTTTTTCTCCACGGTTCACATGAATCATTTGCTAGAACTCAATCTTGTGCAGCCCACTCGCTTTTACCAGCGGGAGGCCACGCCCAGGGAGGAGGCTACGCTCAGCGCAGGATAACTGATAATGAAGCATTTTCGTTTGCAGACCAGACGTGTCACTGGAGGGGGAGCGGGTCTGTCGCAGCCATCCCTTTTCGCACCAACTAATGTTGCTACCTCATTTCAATAATTGGTGGAGAACGAGCTAGCGCCGCAACAAACTTAGCGAACCTCCCCCACTGCCATGCCCCAGCATTTTCAACGAAAACAATCAATATCAATAAACAAATATCATAATATTCATCTTATGACCTTCCATCTTGCAACTTTTCTATCACTGAGGAACTTCATGTATAGGAGTAAGTAGTCCAAAGTAGTTAAAGATTTCTGTCGCAGTCTCTCAAGAACGGAGCTATTTGTGTAGATCCCGCAGAGATGGGCGATAAAGTTCCGGCTAGATAAACAAACATTAAGTCGACTGCGGGAACAGGCTCTAATCAAAGGACAAGGAATCCGAATGGCGACGAGAACATTACAAATATTGACCATAGACAACGAGCCAACAGATACGATTCTATCTCAAGGGACGATTCTATTATCTCAGGGAAGGAAAAAATGAAGAGAGGATAAGAGAACAGAAAGAGAGACCCATCTAACATCGGCTAATTACTACAGGCCAATATCGCTGCTGTCGACGCTGTATAAGGTGCTGACAAGAATATTTACAGACCGTTTGACAGCCACAATTGAGGAAAAGTCAATTCTACCACCGGAGCAGGCTGGTTTCCGCAAGCACTTCTCGACCATAGATCATATTCACACTATTAATATGATTACCGAGAAATGTCACGAGTTCAATATAGAGCTATGTGCCGTTTTCGTCGATTTCAAGAAAGCCTTCGATAGCGTGGAACTTCCAATGATATGGAAAGCGTTGGAGTATTTTGGTGTGGAGGAGAACTTGATAATGGCCATACAACTGCTGTATGCACACAGTACCGCTGCCGTCAGAATAGCGAACCAACTAGCAGAGTTCAATCTGCAGCGGGGTGTAAGACAAGGAGACTCAATGTCTCCAGTTCTCTTCACATTAGTTCTCCAGTACGCGCTGAATCTGATAGATTGGCAGGGCAAAGGACTGAAACTAGGGAACAAAACCCTCTCGTACCTAGCTTATGCTGATGATATTGTCCTTCTCGCTCATAGTTGTGAAGATATTGGAATAATGGCAAAAATGTTGGCCGATGCTGCGGAGAAAGTGGGACTCACTATTAATTTTATGAAGACGAAATGGATGAGATTGAGTAAAGCCGATCTAGGAGATATCGACGGTCCCTTATACGTGCAGGAAAATGAAATCGAACGAGTCGACCATTTCAGTTATCTCGTCAAAGGATAACGTTCCCGCGAAATCCTAAGGATGTGATCCATAGTCGTATTCAAGCAGCTCGTGCCTCATACTTCAAGAACCGACTGTTCCTTCGACAACCTCGAGTGGAAATGAGTTTGAACGAAAACTTATCAATATGTGTATCCTACCAACAGTGTTATATGGTTGCGAAACATGGGTATGGACAAAGGAAGTGGCGATGTGCCTCAGAACAGCACAAAGACGTTTAGAAAGAGCCATACTTGGAGCTAGGCTTTCGGACAAAATCTCATCCAAAATCCTACGCAGAAGGACATCGCTGAAAGATTGGGTGGTTTCGGCACTACAAAGAAAATGGTCCTACGCTGCGCGTCTCTCAAGAAGGTCCCCTCAAGACTCTTGGGCTCGAGTGGCAACTGACTGGATACCACAAGGAAAAAGAGTCTCGGACGTCCCAGAACAAGATGGCTGGACGACTTCGCTCGTTATACTGGAGCAAGGACCAGAGACATGACTAGAAGATGGACGACATTATTCACCGCTGCCGGTTCCTCGAGAATCTTCGCACAAATGATCAAAAACACTCTATTGTGTCTGTGCGATAAAGAATAAAGTATAAGTATAAAGTATTAAAGAGAACAGAAACCCACGAAAGGAACAAGATAATTTAGGAAGAGGACGAGACACTTGTATGGTACAGCTTATGAGCAAAGACTTTACGGCCCAGTGATCGCTTTAGCTGCATTGAAGATACAGTCTAGGATGACCGTGTGGGTGGAGATGGTCAGCCGTTGTCCCTTCTGGCATGTCCTCCTTTGTTAAAGACGGCAAACCAGTAAAGGACTTCGAGCGGTGTACAGTTTGAAGAGAAGAATTGAGCGAATTCTACTTTTTTTGCTAATTTTCTTTGCTAGTTCCTACGAGTTCCCCACCTCCACCTCGGTGAAACCTGGGCAAATGTAAAAGAAACCCATGATATTGCATAGATTTACGGGGACTTACAAGCCTGCACAGTGATCGAAGGTAATCAGCAAAACGCCCTCACCGAGGCAAGCTACGGCGAACTCCGCCCATATGATTACCGCAGACTGTGAATTCACCCTTCTCCTGTCGATGCCATCACTCACGATAGTGGCCGATTTCAGCTGTACAATGTGAGAGCAGCCGTCACAGATGTGATTATTCCTCTTTGAAGTCCTGATGGAGAAAGCACCGCAAGGACTGAAGTAGGATCTTTTCCCCGCATGATGTGAATGTGGACGAGCCTCCTGTATTTCCATAGCGTTCTCTTTCCTTGCTTCGCACCAACGTCTTTCGGCTTCGGGGGGGGGGGGACCAAATAGTATCCGGCTCGTACAGGCCAACTTGTTAAGACCTGTCAATTTTTGTAGCCGATGTGGCTTGCAGCACCATTTTCCATCTTCATAGAACTTTACAAATCTGACCAAAGTGAGATCGGTCAGTTAACGGGAAGTAACAAAAGGAACTCAGAAACTACAAAATGCTCTCCCTAGATTGAACAGCGCCCTGACTTATTACCAGAATAAAAAGAGTGGCATCATTTCTGCTTGCTTGGCTGAGGGAAAGTCTAGAACCCAAGTAGGTGGGGCTATGCGATAAAGTAACTTATTTGTTCCCTTTTTGCAACTGACAAGGAAATTAACACAAAATTTTCCTTGAGCGCTACTTTCAGAACACTTTTCCTCTGAACCTATCACCGCCTACACAACTTTAAGTATTTGTTACATCCTATTGTCCTGAGTAATTAATGGGCTTACCAACGCTCAGCTCAAGGCAGGAAAGCGTTCTTTAATCTATCAAACACCTCCAGATGCGCCATGCACGCGATTCGGAATCGTTTAGGTACTCATTGGGTGTACGAAGTGATGTAACAGAGATGCAAAAAATATTGGGAGTTCAGTGGATTATTGCAGAACCCCAAAATCAAGAAACATGACGATAAAAGAAACTGATACATTGGTAGCGATGGCAAGTCAACTGAGGTCTGCGGCATTAGTAGAAGGTACTGCGGGGTAGTTCAGCGACGAGAGGGGAAATTTTGCACTATTGCTGATTCCCATCGCGTGCAGCCCCATCTGGGCAGCTATTTGATGAGCTTACAAGAAATGACAGGATTTACCATAGCTGCTCGAGCTTTGTAAGAGTTCACAGTTCTGTCTGCCCTGGAAACTATATTACTGAGGCGTTAAGGTCCGCGAGGATGTGAGTGGACGCTATGATGGCGAGTCAACTGAGGTCTGCGGTTTATAAGTCTTATCATGGTTTCACCATGATAAGACTTATAGCAGCGAAAGTGCGAAATGCCCCTCCAGCCGCCTGACTGCGCCGGCACTGCTTCTGCTCGTCGAGGGGAGGGCAGCTTAAGCTTCGTATCAAGTGTGGCTGGACTCCTGGTCAGAACGACGTCCAGGAAGGTGAGAGGACGAGGGTTGAGTTTGTCCTTAGAGAAGGTTTGCCTCAAAGAGAATTGTTCTTGGCAACCATTCAATACGATTTCGGGGCTGCGATACGTACTGTGGCTCACAAAATCCCTTTTATAAGAGAGGGGTACGTTTTGAATTCAGAGCCTGATTCTACCGGCAAAAAAATATGAAAAATTATCACAAGAGTGGTGAGTTGTGGGCAAAAGTCGGACCACGAGCGGGATTCGAACCCGCATCTTCCGCTTTCCATGCGGCTGCTTCCCTATATGAGAAATGAAGGAAAAAGAACAGAATCAACGAGCAAGCGAAACGAATTTAAAAAATGTTCAGCAACTTCCGCAGAAAGATTACGCTCCTCTGGGAACCGTGATGAAATCAAAATATAGCGAAATAAATCGAATTGAATCAAATGAAAATGGTTGCGAAATCATCAATAAAACTGGGGAACCCAGTGTTACACACTGCGCAAGATGAGGATAATTATTCGCGTTAGCACTAGGTTTGCGTTACAACTTCATAGCGTCCACTCACATCCTCGCGGACCGAACGCCTGAGTAATATCGTTTCTAGGGCAGATAGAAAGGCACTCTGGTTCTCAACCAGGCCTTGGTTGCGCTAATTTCAGGACAGAGTGTGGTTGAAGAATCATCAACGAGGAAGATGTGATTGACTGCGGACGGGCGTGGTTTGGTACTGGTAAAGAACTGAAAGTTGATGGTTTTTCTGGCGTACATCCTCATCGGTTTTCCTTTTCGGAAAACTGGAGGTGGGTACGTAGGCAACGGTAAGCTTTGAGACTGAGAGGTCGAGGGATGTTTTCGAGGCTTCTTCGGAGTGACGAGCTTCTCTCAACCCACTTTCCTCATCATTTTGACGTGCTTCATTTGCTTCACCAGAACTCGCACATCGGTCTGCAAATAGAGCCTTATTTCTGGCCACAGGTGCTCTCATTCTGCTATCTATTAGGTTGTCCGGAAAGTTCTTAGCGTTTTGTGCACCTAATCTTTGTACATTCACTGCTGATTAAAAACTCATTCTGCCTTGCTTCTCAGTAGCACATCCTGTAGAGAATTTCTTGCGCTATCTGATGGTATAATTGCCGTTTCAAGCGCTGTCAACCATTGCTTGATAAACCCTCTTTTTCAAGATTTTTTCAAGCATGTGAAAAGAGCACTTCGGACGATTTTTTTCTTCGGCTATAAATTGGGGCAATCCGCAATCGAAACAGCTCAACAAATTAACCAGGTGTGGGGCCCAATAGGCTAAAAGAAAAGCCACTGATGCGGCAATGGCTCTCAATAAATTTCGCTCTGGAGATTTCAGCCTTGAAGGTGAGCCTCATAGCGGTCGACCTAAAGCAATATCTGACGAGGATTTTAGGGGGATTTTGAAGGTTGACCCATCCCAAACAGTTCGAGCAGATAGCAGAAGAGCTAGGGGCCTTGGCAAAGTTCCCTGTTGCAGAGTGCTGGAAGCGGCATTGGGACAGTGAAAAAACTTCGAAGCAATTGGGTGCCCCACAACATCGCAGTGACGCGGCAGGTGGAATCGCACGTCTCGAGGCTTCCTTCTTCCACTGCTTTGCCGGCAACAGAAATTACGACGATTTGAACGGAGTGTCACGCCTGTGATGAAACTCGATCATGTAAATGATCAACAGGAGACGTTCCGGAACAGTCTGTTGGAGTTTTGAGGATATCCACGCGAGGGAATGGTTCAAAGCGAACCTCGCGAAAAAAGCGAAATTCTGGTCACGGTTTGGTGGTCAATCCTGGCTTTTTGTAATTCACTATAAACTTTTCATCACCGAGCCAAACGCATACAGCAGCAGAACCTACTGTATATCTCTATACCGCCAAATATTGTTACGGAAAATATTGTCGCTGCAGCAAACACTTATCGCAAAAAGAAAGGGTCCGATGCTCTTTTTGCATTGACAACGGCCCCGCCCACACGTTTCCACGAGAATCAACTATCATAAAATTGAATCGAATATTGGAGTTAAGTTTCTACCTCACCCACCATATTCTCTAGACCTTTCACCAACCGACTGTCACCTTTTCAGACATTTTCAGAACTTCCTTGCTGAAAATACTTCATCAATTAAGACCAGGCAAAAAAGACCTTCGCAGATTTCGTGGATTCTCGACCACCCAGTTTTTTTCCGAATGGGGGCTTATTTGGATTAAATCCGAATGAGTGTTGAGAAGGAGTTATGATGTTAAAGTTAAACCACCGCAAACGCTAAGAACTTTCGCGGGACAAACCATAAATAAAGTGATTGAGGAAAGCGTGGAAAAGAAAAGCGCCGCAACAGAGTGTTGGGGAAAGGAACAGACAACAAACTTCAGGAACTGAAGTCACACTAGAGATTTCCCACAGATCTCGAAGCTCTTTGTAAAGGTCGACGCAGCAGCTCAGTCTCAGAGTGCGCAGCGCGCATTGGAAATAGTGACATCTTTTTCAACCATCTCACTACTCCTTTTTATCATGACAATATAAAATGGTGAGGGATAGAACTTTCGACCTCGATAAGTTCCTTTTCAGGATGAGCTATGCTCTGGGCTCTTACTTAGAACCGTGGATGTATCGACTCTGCTACCACTTCGCCGGAATCAGGGAAAAAGAAGGCTTGGGTAGGGGTATAGGGATCGACCTGCATTTTACCCAAGGCACTGCATCACAGCGTTGCGTGAAACTTTGGATAAGTAGGAACCCCTTCCCGATTTCTACCTTCTGCACCACTCCCTTCACAAGGTATTTTTCCGAAAATATGCCGACGAGCGGAGATGGACATTTCCCCCGAAACGTCTACAAGAATCTACTATAAGAAATAGTGGTGCATTAGTATAGTGGTTTTGCAGCGCCGCCCACGAGGAGGGGGCAAGCAAGGTATACTGGGATTGTGTCAATGATGAGCGCCTGAATGGAAAAAAATCAACGATTATAAAAATTCCTCGAGGGCGGTTTTGACCCCCCTGTCCAAAGATGAAACTTCGAACCCCTCCACTGCGTTTTTCACAACGGGTGTTTGGCCCGGTATGATCTCCGGGCCCCACACGGGATAAGGAACCCTAGCATCCCCCCTCGCCAATATCAGTGTTATTCAATCATAAATATTGAAGAAAGGTGAAGCATGCTGTGGATAACGGGATCAGGATCGACCAATTCTCCTAGAACACCTACTCACAAATCAATAACTCTGAGCAAAGAACAACATGGCGCGAGATAAAAATTGTTCAGACTTTCATGAACCCTACAATCTCCTTACCTTCGATGACGCCGATGGCATCTTTGCAGAAGAGGCAGCCTTTTTCGGTATCGGGACATCGTCCGCCACGGTTATTCTCACATTCTGATTCTTCTTCTTCGCCTCGACGACATCAAGCACGGCGATCAGTGTCACCACTGCCGCGACCAGCACAAATCGAACCCGCATCAAATGATATGTGTGTGCTATTCTTAGCGCTGATCAATAGATCGATAGATCCAGCTGAATAAAAAGACGAGTCCTATGTGTCGTCGTGGACTGCCGCAGTGAGAGTTGGGAGCGCGTTCGGGTGCGTGTGAGTGTGAGCGCGCAAGCGTGGGAGAGGGTGAAGAGAGTCGAGCCGCCAGTCGAGGCTTATTACAACCTTCGTCCTGGCACGTAAGCATCACCAACGATCTCACAATACACAAGCCCAGAACAACCACCGACTTATCTGCTCGATAGATTCACCACGCCCTTGTCCAGGGTTCGCCACCGCAGGCGGTAATTTCTGCTATATATAACCCCCCTTCCTCCGAGAGCGGGTCTCGCTACGACTCCTTTCCTCCCCCTCAAGAAAAAAAAGACAGTGAAGAACAAAAAGTTGTTAATACCAAACAGGATACTTGAATTTCGATTGCTCGCGCACATTCAGAGATTGCGCGCTGTCCAAAACGCTTTTTCACTGTTGCAGTAGAGCTAGCTATATCAGGACGTGTGTTGCAAAATAGGCCATGGGCTCCAGAAGTACCACTTGTCTGAATATTGATAACTTTCTTGAAAGTGGAAGTTTTGAAGAGGGAACGCATTCAAAGTCTTCCCTTTTCGAGGAATTCGTTCCTTGTGACGTCGTTGTGACATTTTAGTGTCACCTACGATTTTTCTTGCTTTTATCAGCCATAACGTTCTTGCACGATAAATCCTGAAGGCATGTAGAATTAATCCGCCTAGCAGAACAGAATTCGGCGCCCATGAGTACGCGCCGCGTGGCGCCTCTCTGAGGAATTTACCGTTATAGCGCTCTATCAAGCTGCAACACTCCGACCAAGACGCCCACCGCGCCCGCTGGCTCACAGATCGCTTCATTCTCGAAGTATAATATGAATGGAAGGGATTGATAAAAAAACGGCTGAAGAGAGGGCACTATTTGAGATTTTAGGGTCGCCATCGCGTTCTGTAAATTTCTGCTAGATACGAGCCCCCTACCCTCAAAAAAATTAAAAAAGGCAAAAAAGGAGATGATATCGAACAGGATACTTGAATTTCAATTGTTCGCGCTCATTTATATACTCGAAATCCCTGAGATCGGGTAGGCGTGGCCGCATGTTTCAACTTAACCTGAAGGTGTCTATGCTTCTGGTGAGATATTTTCATCTTGACACAATTGTTGTCGTGTCTCTGTCCAACACAGAACAAGATGACAGTTGTCCCAGACTGGAATATTCCACGAGTAACACTTACATTACTAACATCTAGTGGAGCGGCGTTGATCCGCTCATGCCGCGGTGGACTCGGTGAGTATGTTTTACCTACGGGAGGTTTTTGGTTGTTTCTGGAAGTACCGTCGGAAACGCTGGGGCGACAAGGCGTTTGGCGGTGTAGAGAGCAAATTAAAAATCTTGAGCTACGTTCAGGCCTCTGAGGACGACGATCTGGTCGAAACGTTAGGCCGTAAATAAAGTTCCACCTACAAACCTCGTTGGCGCAGAAGTAATAGAACATCAAACCATACTGTTTTGTTCGTTTATTAATCATGACGCCTTTGTGGGCGGCTGTTGCGCTACTTGCCACCGCCCGTCCCACACTTCTGAGCTTACCTCTGCCTTCATGTGTCTCGTCAGGTGTTCTTCACAGCAAGAACCATGGAAAAAAACTTTCATTAATGATCAGCAATTGATCGGGATCTCATTATTACTGCTCTTCCCATTTCTGAACGAACCCTGCGCTCACGACC
>MU950784.1:0-10281 GCA_036418165.1 Cooperia oncophora
CACTATCGCTAGCGACGGGCGCAATCAATATGCATCTACTAAGCACAATCGCCTGAAACGCCGAGTCCCGAATCGCCGGGTCGCTCAACCCCCGCAATCGCTAAATCCGTGCCTATAATTCCCTCGTCGGGCAATCTCTCAAATCGCCGGATTTCCTCGGTTGCAAATGCTTTTCGCCTGATGCTACGGGATAACTATTTGATTGGGGGAGGCGTGTGAACAGAAAAGGTAACGGAGCCTTGGAATCCAAATATGTTACTCTAGCGAGCTATTTTATAGCTATTCGAGCTATTTTCATTATGCCACTTTACAGGAGTGCTTCAAATTTATACTCCGATCGGCTGGTGTTCACTTCCACTGGTGAAGTCCTACATGATTTCCGCTTTATGTTAATGATATCGTGCACTATTAGCGATATCAATTACCCATATGATACCTATGAATGCTATGAAAAATTCCGAGATTACGAGAAGAACACAACAGTACGGTATACATGTAAGTTCCAGTGATCTTAGATGTTCTCTTTATGGTTTTTCTTCTCTCTTTGCTTAATCTTTTTTTTTCAAACTTTCTCTGTCACATTCATTTTCAGTGTTCTTGAGCTTTGAACCGCCCGTTCTAAACTCAATGCAGTACGCACTTCTGCTCCTTTGAAAACACAGGCGTAGCATTTTTTCGCTGCAGCGGAATCTTGGCGAACTTAAAGACACATTCCACCGTTACCTGATGAGTGGAGCCCTTTCCTTGTATACCATGGCCGAATGCTCAGCTGCTCATAGTATAGCAACAGGCCCTCGAAAGCTCTCTCTCTCTCTCTCTCTCTCTCTCTCTCTCTATCTCTCTCTTACTCTCACACACACACTTTCGCTGACAGCTGTATGACTTCTCAACCATGCCGCTGAAGGTTTAAGTGCGACTATTCAGTGCCTGCTTGTCCAACGCCATAAATCGACCGTACTTCATTTTGTGCGTTTCCTACGGGTTCCTGTAGCCCCGCCAGATCCGTCGGGCTTAACTAATGTTCAATTGATATTCGGAGTAGTGTTATTGCATGGAATGAGCCTACAGCCGCGGGAAGGTTATTCTTCTTGAGAAACGAAACGGACACTGACCTTTTTATTGTTGGCTAGAGAAGGGGAGCCGGAAGGGGGCCTTAATATCCACCCTAACTGGGACACCACCCCGATTGATTCCGATTGTATCATCTATGAGAGCACGTCCTGTCGTTGGGAAAATTTTTTTGGATATACGACCACCACCTCCCTTGAAGTTTCTCCTGGCACGATCCCCACACCTTCCTCATAACACTTATTTTCACCTTCCTTCATAACAATTCAGTAGAATTCTCCGCATTTTCTCCAGTTTTTTTTGGCAAAGAAAAACATACCCACCCACACAGGGCACGCCATCTTGATGTTGTTATCCAACGGGGGAAGGGTGTCGTATATGACCGCGAGGTAGGGGGGGTCGTATTTGGTCGTTGTTGTTAGAGGAGTTGGGAGTCGTATTTGTTTTGCGGTGTTGGGAGAGAGTTTTCTCGGTTGTTGACTTTTTGCGGGTTTTCCCGTTTCACTGATGTTATAGATCCCCTAGTTGGCGGCACTGCCAAAGATTGATACAACCACTATTTCCGACGATAGTTTTGAAAATACGTATTAGTTCCTTAACGACTGAATACTCCTCACCTCCCCCGCCCCCCCCCCTCGCTCGACAGCAAAATTTTGGGGGAAGAACCAGAAATTTTTCGGGAAATGCCGGAAAAACTGTATTAGCGCACTGGTTATCTACTCACTTGATACAGGACAAAGCGACTAAAGTTGACAGCCGACAACAATTTTTTTTCTCGGAGGCAAATACGATCCCATTCCCTCCAGCGAACAAATACGATTCCTATCCCTCCACTCAACCAGATCAAAACTCCTCGCTGGGGTACGCTAGGTACGGCGTGCTCTGTCAACTGCACTTGCAATGAGAAAATCAAAAAGTCCTGCCGATGCATAGCGACCTTAAACACTCTTAATACGGTCCCCATCACTCTTTTTGAATCTTAGAAGCATGCTGTGCCCTCGTTACGTAATTGCCGCCGCCCTTGATTAGCTGACTTCATTGCTTCCTAGTTCAGCCAATTAAACACTACTTTGCACTTATGTGCGTGGCAATCTCAACAATGGGCAGAAAAAGGTCAGTCGTCGCACTCTCATTGCACTTGGTAATAATATGCGGCCAATACTTGATGTTCAGCATCTCCTTTCCACCGTAAGAGTTTGAGCTGCATCCTCGCAAGACTGTTCGTAACACGTTTTGCACTGCAGCTTGCAGCGTTCTCAATATTTCTGCGGATCGGCGACTACCAAGTGAATCGAAAAGTATACTTGTCCAGCGTTAAAGGCAGTTGGCATTATAACTTAGTGCTCTGTCTAAACTGGTAGCAGGGTGCTAAATAGTAGGAAAATGGCGAAAAAGCGTAGTGAAATGATCAAAGGTCTGCAAAAAAAGCCTCAGTTCTAAACGACTCACAAAGCAATTTCGAACGAGTTTCCCGTTGGCATCGTGCCAAAAGGGTACAGCATTTCGTTGTATGAAACACGGGAGTTGCACCTTTCCGTGGGGAGGGGGAAAAAGTTGCCGCGTTGGGAAGATTTCTCCCGATGTCGACCTTTTGCGGTTTTTTCCTATTTCATGTGTAGTACTTGCCCCCTTCCCCTTTCCCCTTCCCCCCTACGCTCGACGGAAAATCTCTGCGTAGAAAACTGGAAAATGTGGAAAAATTGGTAATGGTGTTGGGGAAGGGGGGGGGAGGTCGTACCGAGACCCTCACTTAGGTGAGGGAGGATCGTATCGAGATCTTCCTTTGAAAGGGTCAGCGGGCGAGCGTAGTGGGCGTCCGGGTCGCTATGTTGCAGCTTGATAGGGCCTTATAAGGGTACCTTCCTTGGGAAAAGGCGCTACGCAGCGCCTGCTCAGGAGTGCCGAATTCAGTCCTGCTAGGCGTATTAATCCCGCACCTCTTTAAGATTTACCGTGCCGACTGCCTTCAAGTTAATAAGTATGTAAACCTTAACTGAATGGGTATCTCTTCTGTTCTGTCTGCTGGCATTCCGAGGTTCACTTGATTGAGTTTAATGATCTATCAGTAATATTAAATCTGTGAATCAGAAAGTAGTAGAAGAACTATCACACTACTATGATTATGACTATCATGATTACCAATGAAGTAAGTTGCCAAGTTAGCAACTTACTTCATTGGTAATCATCCTCTCATAGGCGTATCCTCTGTCAAAGATCTAGGCTTTCTTTATGACAATAAACTTTGTTTCTCTCAACACTATGAAGCTCTCTACAGGAAGGCTACTTTTCGAACGTATCAGATCTTCAAAGGACTTACTATTAGAGACACAAAGCTACTTGTATTGGCTTATAAGGTTTATGTATGGGTATGTACGGCCTATAGCTGAATGTGGAACAACAGTCTTCTGCCCATACAAGAAAAAAGACATTCAGTTAGTTGAAAAAATCCAGAACAACTTCACTCGAAAGATATTTTTCAGATCCGGCGAATACACTTATTCTAGATTACCTCATGTATCTTGTAGAAATCAGAGTATAAACTGCATACCTTACATTCCCGTAGAAAAGTTTTTGACCTGTGTATGTTGTTCAAAATTATAACCAGTCTTGTTAGAATCGATGCAACTAAGTTTTATAAAAAGAAAGCTCTAAAACTAGAGGAGCATTGGAGAAAATCTCATTTGGGACGCCTAAAACTAATATTAGACTTAAAAGCTTCACATGTCGCGCTGGATCTGAATTCAGTTCACTCAGAATAACCATGCCTCTTGCCCCTCATGCTTTTTTACCATTTAAATGTTTAGTTAGAAAAAAGTTATTGAAATTTGATTTGTAAGATCAACTCTCGTATGTATTCATTGTATTTATGTATTCGCATTATTTCTCACGCTTGCCTTATGCAACGTATGAACAATAAACAATAAACTATCACCCTACGCAGTGGAATGATATACCAAGACCAATAAAGGGTCGCTCCTGAAAATAACCCAGATCAGAAACCAGAGACACGTTCCGCGGTAAGGGGATGGGCGGAGCGCCAAGACCAGTTGTGCTTTCTTCACTGGTCCGATCCTCCCCCTATTGCGATTGACAGAGGAAACGCACCAACAGAGAAGGGGCACAATACCTGTGTCTCCGCCCAATCCAATTATCGGTGCCAATTAGAGTCATTAGTCACTGATAAGGTGTTCACAGGCAACAGTTTATGGCCAAAGGAGCCGTCGCTCGCAGTAAAGATCATATTCACAACGGCGGATCGAATAATCTTAGTATGCCTCTATTTGATAACCCCACTATGTAGCTGTCGATTTCGGTAACAAACTGTGAGGATCAAAGATAGAATTAGCCCAAATGGTGCCAGCGTCAAAAAGATGCGTCATAGTCGCGTTAGATCCGGATGGTTCAGCACGGGCAAACGTGCTTAAGTGACTTTCCCTCCTATTGTCGCCAATGTGGCAACAATGAATGGCTCAGCGGTCACCTTTAGAGTAAATTTTTCAAAAACAAAATGTGGTGTGAACGTATCCCCACCCACAGTAACATATACGTCAGAAGTGGATAGCGGCATATCAGCAGGGCATCTGTATTGACCCCTCGCCACCACTCAAGAACGCCGGAAGCCACAACTAGCGGTAAAAAACGAGATGGCGCTGCACCAAAGCGCATGTCCCGCTGACGCGCCCCCACTGACTTCAGTGATAACGGCTATGTAAGTGTTGGGTTCCCTTCTCCTATCGGCACCAGTGCTCAAGTGACTTCAGCTCCATTCTCCCGGTCATTTGTAACTTCTCAGATATTACTCTTTTTTTCCGTTCTAAATATGGCGTATTGTAGATGGCAAAAGTTCAAATGAATATATGACGGTGTCAGAAAACGCGTATCGATCGGGTCATAAAATTACAAATTATACATCGTACAAGAATGTGACAGACATTGGGAAATACTATAGGTTTGTGATGTTAATTGATGTTTCCTCGAATGAAAACGCCGTCTGTTTAATCTGCTCATTTCAGCGAAATGAAGGATTTCTTTCTCGAGTCCATAGAAATCGGATTCAGCGTGCAACGAAATCAGCCAAGAATAGTCATTAATCTCATTGTACCCATATACTGTAAGTTTTTGCAATTTACTTGTCAGAGGGAAGAGGATCGAAGTGTTTAAGGGCAGACACAGCTGTTTCAAGACTTAGCAATTTACAGTTGCTTGACTGGAGCTTGAGTACTAGCATCCATAAGGACATATTTAAAACGATGAAGTGGCTCTCGTCAAGCATTCGACCCACGCCTCTCCTCTCCCCCACTTAGAAAAATCTTACCATTAATGGTCGTTAACTGGCGCTCTCTGTCCTTTTTTTACGTTTTTACCATGGCAACCGGTGTATGGCTCTTCTCCACAAAGGCATATTACACCAAGAACTTCAATAACACTTGCTCCAAGCATGCGATTCCTCTGTTTTGAACTGGTGTTAGCCAGAAATTGGAAGTGTGGATCGGCTTTTCGTAATATGATTACGCACTCACGCCAAGAGGAAACTCGATAGCATTGATACGAATCCTCTCAAACCCCCTTATTTCGGATTGGGATAGCTATTTTGACGATCAATCAATACCAATATCAATACACTTCAAACGCTAATTCCGAAAAGAGCTGATCATCCAGCTCAGGAGGCTTGGTGGTCATCCGTAGTTCCATCACTCAGACCAAGTGTGGGAATAGCTGTAGATGAATTCGCGCACCTTTTCGAATTCAGCACTCAAATCCCCTGCATCTTTTGGTAAGTGGATGGATCTGGGACTTTAAACAAGAATGTTTAGTTTTGAGGAGAAGACTCAGCTTTGGCCTCGATCCCGTACCTCGCGCTCATCAAGCGACTACGCTATCCATTACGCTACCGAATCCACCTTCTACCATCTCAGCACGCAAGCACGGCCCGCGATAAGGAGCGTAGGTGTTAGCGGCAAAATGTGGAGGGAAGTTGTCGAGTGACTCGTCCGTGAGGAGAAAATGCTAAAGGGAACGGCGGAAACACCTTCAATATGACCCCTTCAGCCTCAAACAATTGCACGGGTGAAATGCCAAAAAAACCGCTTGCTGGGGCGACTTCAGTTTGCCGACTCCTTGTAGTGAACCCTATGACCCCACAAGAGACAATGTAGCATCCATTTCGTGCTACTTGCTCCCGGTAGCATCGCTTTTGGCTGGAAGGCGGGCTTTGAAGGCGGAGTCTGGAGGCGGAGTCACTGGAAAAAGGGAGGTACCACCACTGGAGCAATTTTGCAGCATAACTCCTACACTTACAACTTTCGGCCGTAAAACTGGCACAGGGTTGTTCACTGCGGACCACGCTACCTTCCCATAACGTCTTCTGCATTTCCATAGGTCATCGCGGACCGTTCCTTTAATGGTTTTCATGCCATTGGTTTTCATGCCATCATGCCATTGGTTTTCATGCCATAACGTAGGGCACAAAATATTAGGTTGTCCCAAAAGTTCGTGGACATTTTTTGAATCTCGTATCAGATCTTTCCGCAGCCATTTCGAGATCCAGTTATGTGGTCTATGGGAAGCCGTCCCTCGCAGTCGCTGTTCTCATATGAAAAACGGTAATTGAAATTCATCATTTTCGACACACTTCGCTATATGAATCTCTACCAAGCCACAACGTGGTTGGAGCCATAAGCGGCATTTCCCTTATATTTTCCTTTCCCAGACATTTTCCAGATATTTAGATCTTGATGCTACCTCCCACAGTACGGCTTTGGAATGGCCCAATTGCTTCCGCTTAAAGGCACAGTTCGCGACCGCAAATTGCGAGAAACGGAACTCAGATAGGCACAAAAAAGTGCACTACAGTATCTATAGCAGAGAAAGCAGCAGAAAAGCGGAGTCCAAATGTAAGAGAAAGATACCTATGTCGGCTATCTAGGTAGAGCTTAGCAGCCACTGAGACGTCGGCATGGGCACTAACCGGAGTGTCATGAGGCCTAATTATCAGCTCTCCTAGCGGGAAGTTCTTGCCGTTCTTCGACTTTTGAAGTCCTCAAAAATCGCTTTTCGATCGTCCGACACATTTGAGAAGTCATAGCCTTATTTTATCGCGGAATGTGCCTTTAAGTGACTTCTATGTGGCTGAAAAACTCTCGTCCAACGAGGCCCACCTTGCCTGGATTTGAGCCTACTGTGTTCCTTGATTGAACCATTACGTACAAATCAACTTGCTATCTAGTCCTTACACTTGACTGGTCCCAAAGCACAAATGAGAGAGGCTTCGCTTCCTTAGAAAAGTTCTGAAGTTCGGTCAAAATTTTTCTCATGAGTTGACCAGTACTCCAAGGGAGCACATGTGGGTACTGTCTACAACTTTTCTCCCGCTTCCGCTATAATGGGACTGCTTGAACAGCCACGTGTAACTGGAATTGGACGTGGGCTTTCTATGTTGATCGCTTCCGGTAGAGCGCCAGGGGCTAGAGTCCCCCAGAAGGGCAGAACCGATCGCGCAATTCTATAAAATCCAGTAGGGCGGTGAGATTGTTTATGTGGTGGGGTTTCTTTCTCCCTCACCGTAAAGGATTTTCTTCTTCTTGGCGCTGTGGTGACCTATGAACCCTATTGTAATCATCTGCAAAGGGGGGAGGAGTTGAAAATCGCTAATTGGTCCCAAAACCGAGCAATGTTTGCCTACTCCACCACAGCTCAGGGACACACATTTGGAAAACAACACTGCTCGAGATCCCAAAGCTTAGCTAGGGAATTCCACCACAGTCTTCGTGACTTAGCTCTTTCCGATCGTCATCTAAAGTGATCCCACAGCGGCCATCTTCTGTGTAAAAAAATATACTATTTTATGACCCAGCTGCCTTTCTGGGCACAGAACTAAGAGGCTTCTGGAAGCAGGGCAACCACACATTGCGTAGTGATTGGCAACAAGTTGCCAATGAAGGTGACATATATATAGTTGATCAAAATTGCTTCCCACTGGAATAAACTTAACTCGAAAAAATGTTCGAAAGTTCCACGAACTTTTGGGACAACCTAATAGTATCTGGACCAGGGTACAGTATCATTGTGTGAAACACACAGGGGGTCGTACTTTTCGGCTGAGGAGTTGAGGTCGTGTTTGGTTGTTGTTGGGGGAGGGGGAGGGTCGTATGTGGTTGCGAGAGGAATTGGCCGAATTCGGAGAAAAAATTCTCGGTTGTTGAAAGCAATTAGGTGAGTTCTGCGATTGCATGTCATAGGTCATGGGACCCTTATATGTAACTTTTGGGCAGTCAGCTCACGTATGATTAAAAGGATGGAAGGAACCGTTGTGAACACCACAATTGAGCTTCGGTTGATTATCTGAATTCGACGAGAGATAGAGACGCAGAGACGCTCAGCGAGAAACTAAGTAAGCGTAACAGCCTCACAGTGACTGTCGCGACCGAATCGATCACAACAACTCACGACAGTCGTAGTAGCAATTGAACTTGATGTGGGAAAATAACGAGATTTACTTCCTAGCCGCGCCAGCGCAGTAAAGTACTTCCCAACCAGTTGAGTAGACAGAAAGAAATACAGCTGGTCGACTCGAGAGACGCGACACAGAGAGCCGCACCGCAGCACTGCTAAAGTCCACTTCCGAAGGCTTGAGAGGGCGGGCAGCGTCTTCATTAAGACATGGCAGCGGGCGCTTACTGTGGTTTTCATTCTGGACAGTTGTATTCATGGCATTGTCCAGTACAAGACAGGGTGAAACTTGTAACAATTGAAAAGATTCCACTGGACACTCATTATTACCCTATCCCGTTCTAGTGAGTACGTTGCCACGCCCTTCCCACCTCCAGGATATAAACTGAACATTGTGTGGGGAATCGATCCTGGGGCGAATGCTGCGCATCGTCCCGCTTGCAAAGCCTATCTTGCGGTGACACGGGCGTAATGCTCACACTTAAAAATGTCTGGGCTTCTGGCAATATCAACTTCCTAGTGCCCTGAGCCCTTCCGTCAGAGGAGAGGTCCTCCCTTTTTGGGTAACTCGAAGTCGATAAAGCGAGCACTCACAAGGGCGTCTTTCCATTGTGCTACGTAGTTAGTTCTACTCTGAAGAATGTGTGCTCTATTTCAGGCATACTGCTCCTATTTCAGGCTATACTGTTCATAGGGACCCGCCGGTTGCATCTACGTGTTTGGCTAGGTTTATGCAGGCGAGGATACTTGCTTACCTGTTGTATAGTCACCTATTTTTCTCTGGATATCGTCCTCCATTGGTACGGACTATCTTGACAGGTTCCTCATAGTTGGTCAGTTCATTACTGTAGAAATTCAAATACATGTCAAGTACTGTCACTGTAGTGGAGCACTGGTCACTTAGTAACCATTGGTAGACTTACTCTGTCTTCAAGTTCCTGCTAGCGCATAAAGTATCACATCCAGGCGACAAAAGGGCAAACTAGGTGGCGCAATCCATGCGGAAAATAAGTTTCACTCAGCTCCGCCCAAATTCATTTTCGCGTGAATAACCTACTCCGAGGTGTACTCAGTAAGTGTGCGAGTCATCTGATAGCCAAGTTGCGCTGCAGATGAAAGCCCATAGATTCCTTTCGCACGTCTCACGTCATCGTTTTCGCAGCGTCTCTTCTAAAAATTATTCCCATTGGCGACATCAAATATGAGAGCGAATCGGGTGTAGTTATGCGCTAACAACGTTGGTGAATGAGAGGTGATGAACGTGGAAGGAGGCGGAGCTGGCCTGGAGCAAAAGTCAATCACACAAAACATATCTCGCGATCACCTAGTAAGCAACATCGCTCCTTGCTCGAGATAGCTCGCTCCACAAATTGTACCACTTTGGCTGTTAGAAAATGAACGACAATGGCGTCAGGGCTGTCATTTGGCATATAAACTCCGCCCTCTTGGTTTAGCTCCGCCCAGAGTTGTGTCCATGGCTAGTAGGGACCGTGTCTCTCTCTCGCTCTTCATTCTGTCCTCTCGTCGTTTGTCTTCGGCCTCTCACCCGCACTCGCAATGTCACTTCGCGGTTCACCTCTCGCTGAAAATTAGTGGAAGGGCGGAGGGCTTTATTTAGAATATCTTTGATGGTTTACCTGAAGACGTACTAGGTCAACATCAACATCATTAGCATCTGCCCTTTCATATTTGCGCCAACTACCTGCAACTTGCAATAGGGGAATGCGTCTTCAGAAACGATGGCAACGTTTTCCATTGCACTAT